>LPNX010583186.1:13004-33483 GCA_001517045.1 Pseudotsuga menziesii | reverse complement strand
GATGTTTTTATTTCTATTGCATATTGGGAAAGATTGATTTCTGGAGTCTAGCTGTCTATTGTGGTACCCCAAGCCATAGGAATTTCTCTCCGTAACAAAGGCTCTATTTACTCATAGCATTAGAGCTGCTAATTCTATAGCAATCTCTTCGGGTGTGCAAGAAGCACCTAAAGTGATATTTTTTGTGACACCGGGTTTAACCAAGATATCCACTTGGATGTTGGGAGAGATGTTTGACATATTACCTTCTTCGAAGGCATCGAGGGTTGGGATCAACTTCTTGAACCAATTGATATTCCTACAAGGGATGAAATCTTTAGACTCGATGGAGAATTGGTCTGAAGACGGGGATGAAAGGACATGTTCTTTGGGAATAAAATATGCACAATGGTGCATATTGTCCATTTTTATGATCTTCCCTTTATGGGTGGACATCATAAGCCTAAGTACAGACAAGCTGAAAACTTTCATAGCATACATATAGCCACACCCAAGGAGGATTTTGTAGGTTGTCTGGGAATTGACAACCTCAATATCGATTAACATTGTTTTTCTAGCTAAATATACAGGGAAATTCTAGAGAAGGACATGAGGTTGAGTAGCATACCCATCGTAGGTGTGCAACATCATGAGGGATGTTGCAAGTTTGAGGGATCCAAGTTTCAGCCAAAATGAGTTGACATGATGCAAGTGGAGCACCTTCATTGATACTACACCAATGCATCACTAAGCTTCGAATGGTAACTAAGATTCGAAAGGATACTAAAGAGGGTTGTGGAAATTGAACCCAAGTGATAGAACAATTGCACTCACAAAATTTCTAATCAAACATGCAAATTTACAAACAAAGGAGACTAAAATTGGAGAATAACACTAATCTGTATTGAATAAGTGTACAATAGCCAACCTTGTGAAGTCATAGGCTACTGCAATATATAATTACATGAGATATTCGAATGCATAAGGATGCCATTCGAAATAGTCAACAAGTAGGCTTACTAAATCTAGTCAAATCCCCCATAGGTGCATAGAGCAGTTTCCAAATCCACTTAGAGGCTCACGAATTGGCAAAGTCAAGCAGGAATGATAATAAGGGATGGAAAGACAACTCATACATGCTTTTATTAGGAGAAAAGGATGGAGGATGATGAGGGCAAAAAACAAGTCAACTACACCTAGTCTTACTTTCCCTTTTGCCTTATTTCTCAATAAAATAGGCAACTTAGCAGAAAAAGCAAATATGTGCTTTGGAGGATATGGAATAAAGCAGACATGCTAAATATGGTTTCTAGGAGGTTTCCCAAGCACTCCATGACTTATTTTTATCAAGTTTGACTTCTAGGACATGTGGAATACAACTTGCATAGAGTGGAATATAGGAAACTAGGCAAATAAGACAAAAATTAATTAATTAATGTCTAAGGTAGGTAACTATGGGTTGATTATTCTAAAACCCCCCCTTAAGCCTAAATTTATAAATATCAGAAAACTATAGGACCTAGAGACAAGGCTTAGTCACCCTTTACATACTGCATGTCCATTTAACCAAGGAAAGAGGCAAAAACCCAGTGGGAAAATCCTCCCTTAAACATGGACAGTAAAACAAAATTTGAAAATCTTGTCATCAATCATGCTTCACAGCATGATCAGCAATCCCTAGCAGTGATTTGATATTGTTGAATGTCTTCTCACAAAAAAATTTGGTGAAGATGTTTGCTACTTGTTCTGAAGATGCACAGATGAGTAGGTGAATGGTGCCATCATGCACAAGTTGTCTAATGTAATGCATATGGATTTCAATGTGTTTGGTTCTCTGTATCTGAACTGGATCATTGCAGATTCAAATGATGCTCTGATTATCACAATAGATAATAGTTGAAAACTCTTATTCGAAGCCACACTCACCAAGTATCCCATGCAACCATAAACATTGAGTTGTTGCATTTACAACTCCTCTGTACTCTACTTCTATAGATGAGAGTGCTATGGCACTCTGTTTCTTTCCTGACCAGTTGATTGGTCCTTCAGCAAGCATGAACACATATCCTAATGTTGAATTTCTATCTGTGTTGTCACCTTCCTAATCACTGTCAGTAAACCCAATCAAATCAAGATTAGATTTAGCTTTGTAGAAGATCCCATGAATTATTGTTCCTTGAACAAAGTTAAGGATCCTTTTGGATGCTCTCCAATGGATCTCATGAGGCTGATCCATGTATCTTGAAGCCACACTTACTGCATAAGAAAGATCATGTCAAGTGTGTGTAAGGTAAAGCAAACACCCAATCAACTGCCTATACAGTGTATTATTTACCATAGGAGAAGAACCTGCTTCTTCAAGCTTAACTCCTGAAAGGAAAGGAGTCTTGCTTGGCTTGCAATCTTTCATGTTGAATTTTTTCATAAAATCTAAGGCATACTTGGACTGATGTACTTTTATTCCATGTTGGGATTGATCAATTTTGAGACCCAAGAATTGGCTCAACAACCCCAAATCAATCATATAAAATGCATGGTTCATTGCATCCTTCAAGGAGGCAATCTCTTTCTTTGAACTTCCTATAATCAAAAGTTCATCCACATACAAGACAATAATCATTAAATAACCATGAATAAGCTTCAAATAAACATCAGGATCAGACTTGCATCGAACAAAACTCAATGACAGCAGAAATCCATCAATCTTGGCATACCAAGCCCTCGGGGCTTGCTTGAGCCCATACAATGATTTCTTTATCCTGCACATAAAATATGGATTAGAAACAAAACCTTGAGGTTTCTGCATGTAAATATATTCAGTAAGATCTCCATTTAGGAATGCACACTTCACATTCATGTGATGTACCTCCCACTGCTTCGAAGCTGCATTGGCTAAGGCTAGCCTTATGGAGTCCATCTTTGCCACTGGTGCAAAGGTTTCATTGTAGTCAATACCATGTACATGTGAGTAGCCCTTGGCTACCAATATTGCCTTATATTTCAAATTTGAACCATCAGCAGCAAACTTAGTCTTGAAAACCCACTTACATTGAACTAGCTTCCTCCCTGGGAGAAGATCAACCAGTTCCCAAGTGTTGTTCTTCTAGAGCAAGCTGAATTATTCTTTCATGGTTGTTTGCCATCTTGGATCATGTCCTGCATATTCATATTTCTATGGGTCTGATTCAACCATCATATATCACTTCTCTGCAAACAAAGGGTCTTTCATACACAGGGCACTCTCAAACTGAGATCTAGTCCTCCTAGGGTCACTAGGATTTCTAGCTAGTTCCCCAGCTGCATGAATGGTCTTTGATTCCCATTTTGGTCTTGTAGGACTATCAAGATCTACAATTAAATCATCATTATTAGACATATCAGAATCAGCAAACTCATTTGTCTCTCCACTTACATTCAATGGTTCTTGTGGTGAAGAAGACTCTCCAACTTCAACTGCTGCTAAAGGCTCTTCTTGGAACTGACCACTCCTTTCAATGAAGGCTTTCTTTGTGCTCAAGTTTATTAGATTGTACCCTTTTGAATCTTCAGAATACCCAACAAATAGGCACTCTTGGCTTTGGGGCTACAAAGCCTTTCTCTTTTCAGTTGGAATTCTAGCCCAAGCCTTTGAGCCAAAAATCCTGAAATGGGTCACATCTGGCTTGTGCCCACTCCAAGCTTCGAAAGGAATCATACCATAATTTTTTTTATGAGGCACCCTATTCTAGATATAGGATGCATAGTTTATAGCCTCATCCCAAAACTTTGGTGGCAAAGTCTTAGCCTACATCATACAGGTTGCCATCTCCTTCAGTGATCTGTTCTTTCTATCAGCAACACCATTTTGTTGTGGTGTGTAAGGGATTGAATGCTACATATGAATACCCACATCTTTACAATATTGAATGAACTCAGACTTTATATACTCACCACCATTTTCAGATCTGAGGATCTTGAGTCTCCTCCCAGACTGATTTTCAACCAAGGCCTTAAAGACTTTGAAAAGGTCAAAAACTTCAAACTTATGCTTTAGGAAGTGAACCCAAAAATACCTGGAAAAGTCATCTATGAAGGTAAATGAATATTTGGCTTGAATCATGGAGATATGAGGAAATGGACCAGAAACATCACTGTGGATCAACTCAAGAGGTGTAGAGGTTCTCTCATGACTATCTCTCTCAAATTTGTGCTCTAGGTGTTTTCCTAAGATACAACCTTGACAGACTCCCTTGGAAAACTTAATCTTTGGTAACCCTATGACCATATCTTTTTCACTCAAATCAAAAAGATACTTATAGTTAAGATGGCCAAATATTTCATGCCAAAGCTTTCTTTCCTCATTAGCATGAATCAGAAGAGTAGAGGGGTTTGAGTAGGGTAGAAAATGTGAAAACATGTATACCTTTGAAGTGTGATCTACAACACCTTTTGCAATGACTTTACCATTTGAGATCTCTGTGATCTCAACACCATCAGGGGAGAATATTACCTTCTTTGGAGACCCTGTGTGAGTCATATGGTACACTGACAAGAGGTTAGAGGCAAGACCCAGAACATACAACACATTATTGAACTTACCAAGGTCAATATCAATCCTTTCTTTCCCAAACTGTCAGTGAGAGAGTCATCTCCCAACACTATTGGTGGACCTTTTGACATGTCAAGAGAAGAGAATGCCTCCTTGGTCGAAACCATATGTCTTGAAGATCCATAGTCTATGATGAAGCTAGGTGAGCTTGATGTGCAAGCAACCAAAGCATGTACTCTCTCTCTGTCCTCTGATTTGATCCTCCTTCCCTCTTCTTTGAGCAATCAGGAAGGGAGATGTTATTCTTCTCCAGGAGTTGGGTCAACATGTCAATTTGCTTCTTCATATGAGAGCTCTCAGGATGATAGCCCTTACTGCAGTATGCGCACTTGCTCATTTCTCCTTTGTTCTTCTTCTTCTAAAAGTTCTTTTTGGAGCCTCGAGGCTCCTCTTGAGACTTGTTCTTGTCTCTCTTTTGCTCAGGTAGCTTCTTAGCTTTCTTCTTTCCTTTTGAATCCACCCTCAAATCTCCAGCAACCAAATCTTGGTCTTTGGAAGGTTTGATGGTGCCCATCATCACCAGTTTATCTTGTTCTTGTGTGAGGGATTCCATGAACTCTGCAAGCTTAGGCATCTTCCAGGCTCGAGCTATCAACTTGGTGGCATGGAAGGTCGAAACAAACACTAAATAGTCAGGGCCAAGCTTTGAGAGTATGTCCAAAACTAGTTTCTCTTCCTTCTTTTCAATTCCACGCTATTTTAGCTGCAAAACAAGGACTTTAAACTTGGAAAAATAGAGTTGCAAGGATTTGAAGTTGTTGGGACTCAAAGAGATCAATTCATTCTCGATTTGATGTCCTCTCATCTCATCTGTCTTACCAAAAACCTATACAAGCTTCTCCCATACTTCATTAGGTGATGTCAATCCATCAAGATTGAAGAGGAGGTCTCTTGAAATGCTCAGACACAAAAGGCCATAGGCCTCATCCCTCCTGTTGTGCCATTTAATTTTCTCTGTAGATGCATTGGGCTCTACCTCAATTTCCATAGTCACCCTGTAGAGACCTTTCACTCTCAACAGTATCTCCATATCTATTTTCCATTCAAAGAAATTAAATGGAGTCAAGATGATCTTCTGAGATTGATCCATAGCTCAGACACTATGCCCTTCAGTCAACAGAATATGCTCCCAGTCAAGATGTTGAACCTGCAATAGAAATATAGAAGGAGAAAAATCAATCTACAAAGGCTCTGATACCATGTGGAAATTGAACCCAAGTGATAGAACAATTGCACTCACAAAATTGCTAATCAAACATGCAAATTTACAAACAAAGGAGACTAAAATTGGAGCATAACACTAATATGTATTGAATAAGTGTATAATATCCAACCTTGTGAAGTCATAGGCTACTACAATATATAATTACATGAGATATTCGAATGCATAAGGATGCCATTCGAAATAGTCAAAAAGTAGGCTTACTAAATCTAGTCAAATCCCCCATAGGTGCATAAAGCAGTTTCCAAATCCACCTAGAGGCTCACGAATTGGAAAAGTAAAGTAGGAAAGCTAATAAGGGATGGAAAGACAACTCATACATGATTTTATTAGGAGAAAAGGATGGAGGATGATGAGGGCAAAAAACAAGTCAACTACACCTAATCTTACTTTCCCTTTTGCCTTATTTCTCAATAAAACAGGCAACTTAGCAGAAAAAGCAGATATCCGCTTTGGAGGTGTTGACACTCAGAATGTACCCAGGTTGCAAAGGTAAATCCCAAAGGTAACAGCAAAAACCACTTTAGAAAGAAACTGGCTTTTCTTTCTAGAGAGGGATCTCTCAAATATAGATTTGACAAGGCCAGATATAAACCAACACTCAAAGATTATACAAATGGTTGAAACAATACATGTAACCATTGGGAAAATGTAGTCACATATGCATAAATATATCACAAATACATATGCATGAGATTTTATCAAAGGCGAGATAACCATTCAATCACAGTCATTCATTTAATTCATGTGGAACAGAAGAAATAATGAAGAGGCCATCAATACAGAGCATCAGGAGATGAGTTCTATATTAACTTTAGCAGAAATGCTTATAAAATATCTGAAACGATGATCAGAGCATAGTATGAATTCTAACCATTCAAAACTATGTTTCAGATATGAAGAAAACAAAACGGAGTGTAACACTGGAAAAGACAATCACAAAGGAAGAGAAACACAGACTGTAATGTAAATAGCGCAGGAATCTCTGATAACCCACACACATTCCACTTTGTTATTCAAAAATATATGTCTTCAAAAGAACATTCAACAACAAGATGGGTTCCAACCCCCATCACATAAAGTAAATGCAATTATATACATAAAATGATTTCTTCTTCCAAGAAGATTTATAACTGAATAACCCGCTTAATCAAAGTCTTGTAACTATATTCCTAATTACTAGCAATAAACTACTTGCTTCGATCCTAACATATCATTAAATTAAAATCAACTCGGTAACAAGGCCCGTCCAAGCAGCTCCTCAGCGCGCAACACCTTTTTCATGAATGAAGGATGTACTTTGTCTTTCCAAATCTTTCTATGGCTCTCCATTGCTCTGCTCTGGGAATATCATACTCAATCATTTCCCGAATAGACACCTCCAGCTCCATGTAGGCTTCATAAGACACAGTAGGCAACCCTCCCCTGATGATCAGAAATTTATGTAATATTTCAAAATCCTCTGTCAGCTTATCTACGATGACCTTTCTCGTCAGCCCATTTACCAAATCATCAAATTTAGAGTGATCCATACGGCTTTGCACCAACAGGCTGTGATAATTCTCTTGAGAAAACAGTTGTCCTTCCTCATCCCAAAAGGAAGGAAGGCCATCTTCAAATAATTCTTTAAAAACCTGTCTGAAATCATTAATACATGAGCTCATTTCATCAACCTTGTCCTGTACTGTCTTCATTAGATGGTGTTTATGAATAAACCTTTTTTACCACTGTACCATTGTCACTCTGACTTTGACTCCTATATCTTGCAATTTTTGATATGTTAATGAATTTAAAAAATTTAATGCATTCTGAGTTGTGCCAAGGGGTTTCCTCTCCATGGTTTCATTTACTAACTTCAGTCTTTGATTGGCTAAATTGACCAATATACTTTGATCATCAATGTATTTCAAATAATGCCTAAACTTAGTAATTTCCACGGATAATGTATCCCAGATTATGTGTTTAGCCCCCTGGAGAGGGCCCTTTCATGTGTTCCTTTCTTTCAATTCATTAAATTTCTTCTATAATTGACTTTTATCTTGTAATACCTTATTCTTACTTTCAGTCACTTTGGCTAGCTCAGATTTGATTTTTTCATTTTCCTCTTTTAACTCTCTTATCTCTTCATCTTTTAAGCTGACTTGGGACATGGGCACTAGTAGGTCATCGGCAGAAAAATCATTTAATGGTTTTTCAATATTCACAATAGTTAAGTCCTCATCAGTGGGAGTTTGGCTCATTAGTTCATTTTGATCCCTTTTCAGCCGTGAAATTTGTGCTATTAGCTCATTCTACTCTGTTTCCCATTTGTCTCTTTCTTCTTGCAACTTCATGGTCTTACCTTTATACTCCATCATGTCCTGATGAATCCTGTCCTTTTCCCCTTGTAATGCTAATAATTCGGATGATTGAACATGTTCTGTACTTGGGATCTTCAGCCTTTTCTTCAATACCTGGAGGGTGTTGTATTTTTCTTTTAGGAGTCTTCTAATGGCCTGGGTGCTACCTGATTCATTTCCTGAGCTTATGACATTAGCTTGCAGCATTTTTATTTGAATGAAATTGGCCTTGTTCTCAACCTTTAGATGTTTTAACTGTACTTCCAATTTATCAACCAAAGTTTGTAACTTATTAATTCTTACCATAGCATGCAATAAATCTGAATAAATAATGTCTCCCATCTGTTTGTGTAACTGTATTTTATCTGGTACACTGATTTTGTCTAATCTCACTTCCATTTTTGACACTTTCTTATCACTCACCATGGCCAATTTAAAAGTATTTATTTCTGAGTCCCGGGCGGAAATTAAGGAAGTCTTTGGATTATTTAGACTTCGCACCCGCGGTAGTAGATTCCTTGTTTCTTCTAGGGACTGCTTTTGCTTCTCCATATAACTAGTCATGAGCTCTTCTTTAGACTTACAAACTGGGCCTGATTCTGTATTATCTACACTTTCAAATTAAAATTGACTCACTTGTACAGATTTCGTGAGGACCAAAGCAACTCTTTTCAAATCATCTAAAATAACTTCACTTAAAATTCTATCCTCTTGAGACACCTTGGCCTTTTTATGGGGACTGCCTTCATCTACTTCCATACTTTCAACTTCTGAAAGACTTCTTTTAACCAAAATATTAGAACCATCTGTCATTTGAGATACTAAGACCGGTCTACTGCTTGTATTTTCATCAGATCTTGGAATTTCCATAAAGTGAAACAAATTGGCTACTTCATTCAGACCTTCAACAACTTGGTGGTCAAATGGCTTATTTTTATTTGCCTGCTTTCTCAGGGAAATTATATGATAGGGATCATAATTTACCCTTTGCTCCCTTTGAAAGTCCATGTTTTCCAACAATTTCTCTATAAACACTAAGGCGCCCTTGTTTTTAAAAATAAAAGAACCAACTTTAAGAGGGAACTTGATATTGGAAGATTTCTTGAAGGCCCCAAAATGTTCCTCCTCTGCATGCAATCTCTGTCTCATATACTCCAATGCAAAAATCCTGGGAGTAAGGAAAGCAGGCAGTCTATAGGGTTCTCCAATAAAACCATATATTCTCAAAATGGTGAAGTCCTTATACAGGAACCAATCTCCGACCCTATCCTCAAGTGAGGATTGCATCATGCTTTTCATTTCTTCCAATACAAGGGGTAACACTTCATCAAACAACATCTTGTATATTTCTGACATGATAGAATTTGCAAATTCAAACATGTTGATTTGCTTGGGCAAATCTGAAGAGAATATGGTACTTAAGAACTGCAATTCGGTGACATTCGAACATAGTAACATGTTCAGTAAATAAGTTTGAAACTTGAAAAACCTGACTTTTGGAAAATCACTCAATTGGAGATGTATAGCTTCGGCTAGATACTCGTCTAAACTGAAGACATGAACTGACTGAGACTCAGAACTCATTGAACTCATTTTTAATAAGAAGCCCAAGATGACTTCATTGACATGACAGTCATCATCTAGACCCAAGACTTGACAAACTAAAGACACTACTAATTGAACTTCATCTTTGAAAATGTGGACATGATATGGCAGAAAAAAGACCATCTAGTGACTGACCCTCGTTGAGAATGCTTGACAAGAATTTACAACGAACCTCAATTTCACAATTTTTATACACTTCAGCTAAAACGGATTCATTTATAGACTCACGACTCTCAGGGTAGTTGTCAGGAAAGTTCAGGTTTTCACGGATGGCCTTTGCATCAATTTCACGCAGTATCTTAGACATAGAATGAATTACAATAACCCTCTCAAAATAAGAATAGTTAACTGCACACCACTTGGCAAACTCGGGAAAATGCAAGGTCTGTTCAACAGCAAAATGATACAAAAACGATTTACAAGCATTTAAAATGTCATTTCCCTGAGAATTGTATCTCCATAACCTTTCTTTGATAACAGATACACTTCCCACAAACAAGAAAGGATCATACAATCCTCTATCCCTGTCAATCAAGTATTCTTCTCTCTCGTCCAGAATACAGTTAAACCCTTGTAAATCTTTCCCTTTATCCATAATACAGACAACAATGGTAATTCGGCGGATGAATTTTGGGTATTCGGGACTTACTTGTTACTGTGACCGCATATATTCGAGGTTGACTATTAAAGGGTGGCGAGCAAGCATTCCTTTTCATTCTTCCAGCGTAATAAAAAAAATAGTTCTTCAAACAAGTCAACTCTACTTATATAGGAGCCCACTCCGGAGGCCCCCTTTAGCGGTTTTTCCCAAACTGCTTTTCCCCGCAAAATGCACCACAAACTACCACATGTACCGTGGTTTCCATTCCGCTACCACTTTTCACCTCCAATCATCGCGCAACTCCATCCTCCGGATCCGTTAACGATAGTCGATGCATTTTCCCTTTATTTTCTAGTCGCCGGATGAGCCTACACGTACCCATTCCGATGAGCTCCTTCGTTTTAACGAACGTGCAAGTTTACGAAGTGGACTTCACGTTGATCGTAGATTCCGTTGAGCTGGATTTATGGTCATTGATCTTCATATCTTGTCAATTATTCTCCATATATCCTTATCATCCGCGCATCTTCATAGAGCGGGTACATCATACACCATCGATCTACATTTCCTTGCTCCACACCGTTGGATCATGTGATAATTCATTGCTTACGCGCCCCTTATCATACTCTCACACCATTATATTTAACCAAAGTTTTCAAGCAACCATTATTTCCTCTTTACCATGGTCTTTCGATCCTCTGCTAGGTAGAGGTGTTAACAACTGGCTCCATCTGGGGATGATATCCTCCCTATGAGGTATCAAATAACTCGTAGACCAGGTGCCTATCTTTAATCTTTCATAATAACTTCCAGAAAACTTGTCTTTTGTTTTTCGTATATATATATATATATATATATATATATTAGAAATGAATGGCATGCCTCCTGAATCTTAGGGCCTTCACCACGGGCTTCAAACACATTCGGCCTACCATCTGTATTGACTTGTAAAGAAAAGTAAATATTTACAGGCTATAATACAAGTTTCACCCTCCTCCCTAGGAGAGATAATGTTTCAGATACTTGCCATTAACAGGGTTACTATCCAGAAGAACCCCGTTCGGATATTCTAGAAGAAATGCATTTTGTCCTCTATATCCAGCAACAACATAAGGACCTACCCACATATGATCAAATTTCCCATGTTTGTCTTCTTTAGGAGCATCCCACTTCAAAACCAAATCATTGATCTGAAACTGCTCTTCTTTGATTCTCCTGTCAAAAGTATTTTTCATTTTTTCCTAATGTAACTGCACCTTATCATAAGCCTTATTCCTTCGTTCTTCCAGCTCAATAATCTGGTTTATCCTCCTTTGCATGTGATTTGGTTCTTCTTGCTGATCTTGGAAATATCTCATAACTGGAACACCTAACAACGCTGGAAAAACAACTTCAGTTCCATACACCCGTTGGAACGGAGACATGCCAATTGCCCTTTTGGTACTAATCATGTCAACCTATAGAGCATATTTGAGCTTGGTGTGCCATGACTTTTTATTATCTTCCAACAGCTTCCTGATGATCCTTACTAAGATTTTATTGGAAGATTCAACTAACCCATTTCCCTGCAGATAATAGGCAGTTGAATGATTGAGACTTATATGATATTTGTGACAGAAATCAATCATTTTCTTGGATTTAAAAGCAATTGCATTGTCTGTTACTATTCTCTTGGGGCATCCGAATCAAGCCAATATGTTTTCCTCAAGAAAACCCATGATTACAATTTCAGTGGCTCTTTGGGTGGGAATTGCTTCAATCCATTTTGTAAAATAATCCGTAGCTGTCATAATCCATTTGTGTTGTCCTGACGAATTGGAGTTTATTTCTCCAATAAAATCCAAACCCCACTGTTGGAAAGGAGCTTTTATCGTTATTGGATTTAAAGGAAGAGGAAGTACTTTTCTCTTACCATCAAAAATTTGGCATTGATCACACCTGCTGGTTTCTTTATACACATCTGAAAATAATGTAGGCCAATAATAACCTGCTATTAGAATTTTATTTGCAGTCACCTTCCAAGAATGATGTCCTCCACATTCTCCCTTATGAAATTCTTTGACTGTTTGTTGAGCTTCATTTTCTAAAAGACAATTTAGTAACACTCCTCTGGGGTCTTTCCAATAAAGATATTGATTTATAATACAAAATTTGGCAGCTTTCAATTTAATGGATCTCGCCCTTGACTTACTCAATCCTTCTGGTGCTTGTAAATTTCGAAGGACGTAAACAATATCAGAATACCACGGAGATGCCACAAAATCAGCCATTACTTCCACTTATGTATCTAACTGATTAGATTGGGGGGATAAGAAATTAATTTGTAAAGATTCACAATTTGAATTTGTCATCATTTTTGTTAATCCTTGTCCCTTAATCAGCTTAGTGGGTCTTATCTCTATGTCGTACTCTAGTAATGTAGCTATCCATTTTGCCCTTCTACCTTCTGGATCAGGTTGTGTCAAAATTGCTTTCACTGCAGCAGTTGGAACATGTGCAATTATATGTGAATGTAGAATATACACTCTGAAATCTTGTTTCTCCATGATGTCATATTTCAATTCTCCATCCCTCAACATTTTGCTAA
The DNA here is from genome assembly GCA_001517045.1 of Pseudotsuga menziesii. Classification (NCBI taxonomy): domain Eukaryota; kingdom Viridiplantae; phylum Streptophyta; class Pinopsida; order Pinales; family Pinaceae; genus Pseudotsuga; species Pseudotsuga menziesii. Next base: position 20,562 of record LPNX010583186.1, on the reverse strand, counting down.
AAAATGCTATGGGCTGTTCCAAATTCTCATCATTCTTCTGCAATAAAACTGCTGCTATGGTATATTCTGAAGCATACGAAAATACTGAGAAATCTTTGGTAAAATCTGGACTCACTAACACAGGAGCATCTGATATTGATTTTTTTATTTCCCAAAAAGACTTTCTAGCTTCCACATTCCATTTTATCTCATGACCCTTCTTCAACATATTTGTGATATTCATTAAGATCTCAGCAAAACTTGGCACAAACCTTCTTAAAAAATTCACCTGCCCCAAGAATGATTGTATCTCTTTTTTACTCCTGGGTTCACCTACTTTCAAAATTGCACTCACCCTTTCAGGATCGATTTTTATTCCATCTTTAGATATTATATGGCCCAACAACTTTCCTTCTTCCAATGCAAAATTGGACTTCTTTGGATTCAATGATATACCAAACTTCCTACACTTCATGAAAACTTTCTCTAGATGATCCAGATGTTCTCTGTCAGATTTTGAATAGACTGTGATGTCATCCATGTAGATTACCACAAAATTCCCAATTTCACCTGCAAAAGCAATTCCCATAGCTCGCTGGAAAGTAGCTCCTACATTCATTAGGCCAAAAGGCATCTTTGCATACATAAAAGTGCCCCAAGCTGTAGTAAATGCAGTTTTTTCTTGATCTTTAGGTAACACTTCGATTTTATTATAGCCAGAAAAACCGTCCAACATTGAAATTCTCTCAGCTCCAACCACTTTCTGCAGTATATGATCCATCTTTGGTAAATGATAATTGTCCTTCATAGAAACTTTATTTAGATTTCGGAAATCTATACATGGTCTTATTTCTCCATTCTTCTTTCTGACAGGAACCAAATTTGCAACCCACTTTGAAAATCTTAGAGTTACAATGATCTTGGCATCAAATAATATTTAATTTCCTTCTCAATAACGGGAAGCAACTTAGGGTTTATCCTTCTGAGTTTTTGCTTGAAAGGTTTCTCCCCAGGTTTTATAGGAATAGTATGTTGTATGATAGATGTATCATACTCCTTAAGATCTTCATAACTCCAAGGAAATACATTTGTATATTTTTTCATTAAATTCACATATTCTTCTTTTTCTTTTTCAGGCAAATTCTTGGATAATTTTATAATCTTGGGATTCTCTTCAGTGCCAATATTTCTGTCTTCAACAGCATTCTCAACGGGCTTTACTTTAGGATTCTTAGCAACATCATTCTGATCAAAAATATTTTCCAAAGGAATCAAACCTCTTGGTATGAAATTATTTTCTAATTGAATAATATCCTTTCCTTCCAAGGTTCCTTTTAACTTTTCAGCGCACCCCTTTTCTTCCTCAGGTTCTTCATCATCTTGAAATATCTCACCAACATCATTTTCGGTGTCAATATGAGTATTTACAAATTCTCTCAATAGTTCTAAGAATATTCTGATCTGCATGTCATCTTCAAACACCTACCAATATTTAGAATTATCGGGAATAGACGGTCTATTCACAATGTCGACCTGGTATTCTCTCTGACCAGCAACATGGTTTTTAAATTTTCCAGCAGCTACTGCTAAAGAATCCGCCACAATATTTTCATGTCTGGAGACTATCTGAATCGTATGCTCTGTAAAAAAGTTACCAATCATATCCCATACTTCATTTCTATAAGACCTCATCCGGGGATGCCTGGTTTTGATAACTGTCATTTACTTGGTTTATCACCAATTCTGCATATCCTAAAACTTTTATCCTTTGCGCTCCCAAATCTTTTAAATCATGCAACCCCAGTAATAAAGCTTCGTATTCTACTACATTATTGGTGCATTCAAATGTTAATTTATACGACAAAGCTTTGAAATCTCGAATAGGGGAAATTATATACACACCAGCTCCAGCACCTATTTTTGCAGCAGATCCATCAAAGTACATAGTCCACAAACCTTCCCTTTTTTGTTTTGCCTCCAAAGCATCCTGTTCCATCACCTCTTCTTTCTTATTTTCCTCAGACTTCCCCTACAATGTGGCTTCTAAATCATATGGGACAATATCATTAAATAAAATAGAAGACCCCAAATTAGTATCAACAGCATATATATGATGAACTTCAGGTTTATCTTGACTGCTCACTACATAAGGAGTTCTTTTTTCACTATACAACCTTCTGCTCCCATCTTGAACAGGAATTGTAGCATATGACATATCCATTTGTAAACTACCTTTCAACTTTGAAGTCCAAGATCTTGACAACAATACCCCAAAATTGGGTGGGATATCTGCTACTACCACATCCATGCCTATAGTTTTATATGGTAATTTATTCAGAGTCACTACCATATCTTTGATCAAACCAAGGCATTTTACTCTTCTAGAGTCAAAAGAATACAAATCTTTATATGGTCTTGCCACTTCCAGTCCCAAACTTTCAACTACTCCCTTTGGCATTAAATTATGTGATGCTCCTGAGTCTAACATAGCATTGTGGACCACCATATCATGCACATTCAAACTCAAATAGAAAGGAGGGACTTCTTCATTTTCTAAATTTTCAACCTTTGACCCAAATGAAATAGTGGGATTATCATCATTCAACTCTAAAATATCAGATTGCAATTCTCCTTGACCTTTGACCATTTTTGTTATAGTATTTCTATATTCATTGTTTCTCAACAACTCGTTAAATGGAACATAAATTTTTAACTTTGAAAGCTCATTTTGCAAATTGAAACCGGAACCAGCCCTTTCTACATCAATTGGGGCCACTTGCTTCATTCTTTTGTCTCTTTGTATCTCATTTTCAACTTCTTTATTTACAAGAGACTCTTTTTGCACTTCTTTTCCCTTTTCTACATTTAGGGAACTCATGGAAGGTTGATTTGGATTTGCCTTCCCCTTATTTATGAAAAAATCCATGTTTCTCAATCTGATTTTCCTCTGCACATCATCCATAGCATGTAAATAAACCATTTGATACTGCTCTGTCTTCCTTTCAAACTCCTCATTTCCACCTTCCTGTTCAAACATGTTATGTTCTTCTTCAGTAAGATATATCTCTGAATCCATCTCTCCAAATATATGAATTTCATTTTCAGTAGGGTCCTCTTTATCAGCGACATAATTCTTAGGAAACAGTGGGCGAATTTGCTGTTCTTCCTGGTTTCTTGGGTTTCTCATGTCTCTTTGTCTATTTTGGGGAGGAACAAGGGGATTTGGTCTTCTAAAATTAGGATTCCTGATTTGAGGATCGGCTTTTTCTCTGTTTAACACCCTGTTATCCATAGTTAATCTGTCCATCAACTTTTCCATTGTCTTTAACATCATTTCAAATTTAACATCAATGGTGGAAGAAGAAGCGGAGGGCGAAATTTCTTCCTTTTTCCTCCTATTAATATCTCTATGTTTCATTTTTCCACTTGCCATCATATTTGCTTCCACTTCTAAAGCATCTGTAAACATTGCAGCAAGAGTTGTTGATTTTCTCTCTCTCAATGAGAATGCAAAATCATTGTCAAAGGCTCCAGTGTAATGTAGTTTGGCAGTGGCTGTAGAAGGTTTTATGTCTTCCGGAATGGAATTATAAACCCTCATGAACTTGCTGGAAAATTCATGGACAGATTCAAAACCTCCTTTTTTGAGACTGTTATACTGAGACAAAAGTTGTAAAGGATTCTGTTTATCATCCCACCTATCTAGAAATGCATTCTGGAAAGCCTGAAAATTCATTATAGACCCATCTGGCAAATATTTAAACCATTTCTTTGCCTCTCCTGATAAACTTTGAGTGAATAACCGCATTTTAACATCTGCATAATCAACTTCCTCTAAGTCGATGAAATCTTCAAACTTAGCAACATGTTGCTTTGCGGTTATGTCACCTTCTCCATCAAATAAAGAAATTCTTTGGGAATAATTCTGAGGGAGGTCATGTAATAAAGCAGGCAAATGCAAGGGAGCAAATCTGGCTGCCATTGGTCTAGGTGGGTTCAAAGGAACTGAAGACTTTTGAGTATTTTGAACAGCAAACGTTTCAACTTTCGTAGTCTATTGTAAATCTCTCCAGAGGGAATCCAGCAAATAAGATTCTAATATACGAGAATTAAATTCGGTATTCTTAAGATCAGACTCAGATTTAGTTTTCAACAAACTCTTTCCAACATTAACTTCCCATTCTGGATCAATAGGAGAATCTTGAGAAGATGATGCACCAAACAAATGAAAACCTATTTTTTCTTTATCTTTTTTCTTGAATAACTTTTTTGGATTTTCCAAACTTTTTAAAATTTCAGTATCATAATTACCTTGTGTGTGTCTTCTCGAAGCCAGAATGACTCCTTAATATTTGAAAAGTTTTACAATGGAATCACCAGGGAAAATATACAACCCTTTCTACTAATAAAAATTCCTGTTTGCCCACAGAAATATTTCTTCAACCTTTGTTGTTCTTCCCAGGGAAGATGTGCACTTTCGTCCCCGGCAACGACGCCAATTTGTTAACACTCAGAATGTACCCAGGTTGCAAAGGTAAATCCCAAAGGTAACAGCAAAAACCACTTTAGAAAGAAACTGGCTTTTCTTTCCAGAGAGGGATCTCTCAAATATAGATTTGACAAGGCCAGATATAAATCAACACTCAAAGATTATACAGATGGTTGAAACAATACATGTAACCATTGGTCAAATGGAGTCACATATGCATAAAGATATCACAAAGACATATGCGTGAGATTTTATCAAAGGAAAGATAACCATTCAATCACAGTCGTTCATTTAATTCATGTGGAACAGAAGAAATAATGAAGAGGCCATCAATACAGAGCATCAGGAGATGAGTTATATATTAACTTTAGCAAAAATGCTTATAAAATATCTGAAATGATGATCAGAGCATAACCAGTATGAATTCTAACCATTCAACACTATGTTTCAGATATGAAGAAAACAAAACGGAGTGTAACACTGGAAAAGACAATCACAAAGGAAGATAAACACATACTGTAATGTAAATAGCGCAGAAATCTCTGATAGCCCACACACATTCCACTTTGTTATTCAAAAATATATGTCTTCAAAAGAACATTCAACAACAAGATGGGTTCCAACCCCCATCACATAAAGTAAATGCAATTATATACATAAAATGATTTCTTCTTCCGAGAAGATTTATAATTGAATAACCCGCTTAATCAAAGTCTTGTAACTATATTCCTAACTACTAGGAATAAACTACTTTCTTCGATCCTAACAGATCATCAAATTAAAATCAACTCGGTAACAAGGCCCATCCAAGCAGCTCCTCAGCGTGCAACACCTGTTTTCATGAATGAAGGATGTACTTTGTCTTTCCAAATATTTCTATGGCTCTCCATTGCTCCGCGCTGGGAATATCATACTCAATCATTTCCTAAATAGACACCTCCAGCTCCATGTAGGATTCATAAGGCACAGTAGGCAACCCTCCCCTGATGATTAGAAATTTATGTAATATTTCAAAATCCTCTATCAGCTTATCTAGGATGACCTTTCCCGTCAGCCCCTTTACCAAATCATCAAATTTAGAGTGATCCATACGGCTTTGCACCAATAGGATGTGATAATGCTCTTGAGAAAACAGTCGTCCTTCCTCGTCCCAAAAGGAAGGAAGGCCATCTTCAAATAATTCTTTAAAAACCTGTCTGAAATCATTAATACGTGAGCTCATTTCATCAGCCTTGTCCTGTACTGTCTTCATTAGATGGTGTTTATGAATAAACCTTTTTTACCACAGTACCATTGTCACTCTGTCTTTGACTCCTATATCTTGCAATTTTTGATATGTTAATGAATTTAAAAAATTTAATGCATTCTGAGCTGTGCCAAGGGGTTTCCTCTCCATGGTTTCATTTACTAACTTCAGTCTTTGATTGGCCAAATTGACCAATATACTTTGATCATCAATGTAGTTCAAATAATGCCTAAACTTAGTAATTTCCATGGATAATGTATCCCAGATTATGTGTTTAGCCCCCTGGAGAGGGCCCTTTCATGTGTTCCTTTCTTTCAATTCATTAAATTTCTTCTGTAATTGACTTTTATCTTGTAATACCTTATTCTTACTTTCAGTCACTTTGGCTAGCTCAGATTTGATTTTTTCATTTTCCTCTTTTAACTCTCTTATCTCTTCATCTTTTAAGCTGACTTGGGACATGGGCACTAGTAGGTCATCGGCAGAAAAATCATTTAATGGTTTTTCAATATTCACAATAGTTAAGTCCTCATCAGTGGGAGTTTGGCTCATTAGTTCATTTTGATCCCTTTTCAGCCGTGAAATTTGTGCTATTAGCTCATTCCACTCCGTTTCCCATTTGTTTCTTTCTTCTTGCAACTTCACAGTCTTACCTTTATACTCCATCATGTCCTGATGAATCCTGTCCTTTTCCTCTTGTAATGCTAATAATTCGGATGATTGAACATGTTCTGTACTTGGGATCCTCAGCCTTTTCTTCAATACCTGGAGGGCGTTGTCTTTTTATTATAGGAGTCTTCTAATGGCCTGGGTGTTAGGATTATTAATCCTCCCTTGTACAAATTTGGTCATATGTCTAAATCAGGAGTCATGTCTAAATCGGGAGTCCATCCAGTCTATTTATAGTCATTAGCACCATTGGTTAAACTTGACCTAATTGGGGCACATGTTTCAGTTACCAAAGTGTGGGGAAAACTAATTGAGGCTCACTTCCACTTATTGCACTTGATTGCATAAGTTTAGGAGTCTCCTAGATCAATCCCTACAATTTAGGAAGCAACTGGGAGTGCCGAAACCAACCAAGGTCAGTTAAATTCAGTTGATGACTAGACAAGCCAAGTTATGAGTCAGTTACATTCAGTTCTAGCTCTCTACATTCAGTTAAATAATGGTTTAATTAATTGCACACATGTGGGGCGTTTTTCTCACCTACCACAGTCAGTTAACCATTATTTAATACTAAATGTAACAGTTGGTTGTGTTTTAGAACTCCGGTTATGATTTAGACAAGGACAGTTAACTACTGGGTCCTTAACTTCAGTTGATGACTAGTCAAGCCAAGTTAGGAGTCAGTTACATTCAGTTAAATAATGGTTTAATTAATTGCACACATGTGGGGCGCTTTTCTCACCTACCACAGTCAGTTAACCATTATTTAATACTAAATGTAACATTTGGTTGTATTTTAGAACTCCAATTGTGATTTAGACAAGTCTTGGTTACCTACAGTCAAGTAGAGTCATCAATTCGAACTTCCTCATGTGGATTCGAATTGCTTGTGGCTATCAAAGCCATTTTACATCATTGTAATTATTATCTGAATTACTTTTTGATTAATGAAAGCATTCACAACTGCAAGCCTTTTGCACTGTTTCATTCTTCAATTGCTGAGTAAATTGTGAAATCTTCTTTGTGAGTTTTGTTTTTGTCTACAGATCTATATGCTCAAATTTACATGGTATCAAAGCCTCGGTGTACAAGACTCCTCTCCTCCTCAGATCTCCAACCGGATCACTTTGTTTGTTTGATTGTGTGACAGGTTATCAAGTTTTCTTACAACATTC
>LPNX010583186.1:0-12175 GCA_001517045.1 Pseudotsuga menziesii | reverse complement strand
TTAAGATTCAGGGTGACTCAGATCTAGATTCAGTCCCTACTTCCAAACTGGAAGCTAGGAAGATGACTGAAAACTCACCTGACACTCAGAAAGAAAAGAATCTTGCGCTATGTCATACTATTTTGCCTCCTTCAGAGAGATGCAATAGACTTCTTGTAAGATGCAATATGGCAAGGGCTCAGTCTTCCTACATTCAGAAGAATGGATATGATCATACACCTCTTCATTCAGCAAGAGACAAAGGTTACAGTCCTCCTTCCTTCCATCATCAGTTTTGGAGAAAAAGGAGAAGTCTACATGCCAGGCCCCAGAATACCTGTGCATGGCACACCATGCATGCTGCTTCACTACCTCACAAAGATGAAGATTGCAGCAACATATTTTCAAGTTTTTCAAACTTGAGACCTGATTCTACCTGCTTAGATAGAAGGAGGGCTTTTTTCCCATGTGGTTTTTGCCCTAGTTACTTGTATTAAGCAGTTACTTTATTTTACTTGATGTAATGGGTGACCTATGGTCTTATTTACCAGGGCCCACAGTTTGTCCAACTTAGCATTCAGGGGGGGTGTTAGGATTATTAATCCTCCCTTGTAGAAATTTGGTCATATGTCTAAATCAAGAGTCATGTCTAAATCGGGAGTCCATCCAGTCTATTTATAGTCATTAGCACCATTGGTTAAACTTGACCTAATTGGGGAACATGTTTCAGTTACCAAAGTGTGGGGAAAACTAATTGAGGCTCACTGCCACTTATTGCACTTGATTGCATAAGTTTAGGAGTCTCCTAGATCAATCCCTACAATTTAGGAAGCAACTGGGAGTGCCGAAACCAACCAAGGTCAATTAACTTCAGTTGATGACTAGACAAGACAAGTTAGGAGTCAGTTACATTCAGTTCTAGCTCTCTACATTCAGTTAAATAATGGTTTTAATTAATTGCACACATGTGGGGCGTTTTTCTCACCTACCATAGTCAGTTAACCATTATTTAATACTAAATGTAACAGTTGGTTGTGTTTTAGAACTTCGGTTATGATTTAGACAAGGACAGTTAACTACTGGGTCCTTAACTTCAGTTGATGACTAGTCAAGACAAGTTAGGAGTCAGTTACATTCAATTAAATAATGGTTTTAATTAATTGCACACATGTGGGGCGCTTTTCTCACCTACCACAGTCAGTTAACCATTATTTAATTATAAATGTAACAGTTAGTTGTGTTTTAGAACTCCAATTGTGATTTAGACAAGTCTTGGTTACCTACAGTCAAGTAGAGTCATCAATTCGAACTTCCTCATGTGGATTCGAATTGCTTGTGGCTATTAAATCCATTTTACATCATTGTAATTATTATCTGAATTACTTTTTGATTAATGAAAGCATTCACAGCTGCAAGCCTTTTGCACTGTTTCATTCTTCAATTGCTGAGTAAATTGTGAGATCTTCTTTGTGAGTTTTGTTTTTGTCTACAGATCTATATGCTCAAATTTACACTGGGTGCTACCTGATTCATTTCCTGATCTTACGACATCAGCTTGCAGCTTTTTTATTTGAATGAAATTGGCCTTGTTCTCAACCTTCTCATGTTTTAACCGGACTTCCAATTTATCAACCAAAGTTTGTAACTTATTAATTCTTACCATAGCATGCAATAAATATGAATAAATAATGTCTCCCATCTGTTTGTGTAACTGTATTTTATATGGTACAGTGATTTTGTCTAATCTCACTTCCATTTCTGACACTTTCTTATCACTCACCATGGCCAATTTAAAAGTATTTATTTCTGAGTCCTGGGCAGAAATTAAGGAAGTCTTTGGATTATTTAGACTTCGCACCCACGGTAGTAGATTCCTTGTTTCTTCTAGGGACTGCTTTTGCTTCTCCATATAACTAGTCATGAGCTCTTCTTTAGACTTACAAACTGGGCCTGATTCTGTATTATCTACACTTTCAAAATAAAATTGACTCACTTGTACAGATTTCGTGGGGACCAAAGCAACTCTTTTCAAATCATCTAAAATAACTTCACTTAAAATTCTATCCTCTTGAGACACCTTGGCCTTTTTATGGGCACTGCCTTCATCTACTTCCATACTTTCAACTTCCGAAAGACTTCTTTCAACCAAAATATTAGAACCATCTGTCATTTGAGATACTGCGACCGGTCTACTACTTGTATATTCATCAGATCCTGGAATTTCCATAAAGTGAAACAAATTGGCTACTTCATTCAGACCTTCAACAACTTGGTGGTCAAATGGCTTATTTTTATTTGCCTGCTTTTTCAGGGAAATTATATGATAGGGATCATAATTTACCCTTTGCTCCCTTTGAAATTCCATGTTTTCCAACAATTTCTCTATAAACACTAGGGCGCCCTTGTTTTTAAAAATAAAAGAACCAACTTTAAGAGGGAACTTGATATTGGAAGATTTCTTGAAGGCCCCAAAATGTTCCTCCTCTGCATGCAATCTTTGTCTCATATACTCCAATGCAAAAATCCTGGGAGTAAGGAAAGCAGGTAGTCTATAGGGTTCTCCAGTAAAACCATATATTCTCAAAACGGTGAAGTCCTTATACAGGAACCAATCTCTGACCCTATCCTCATGTGAGGATTGCATCATGCTTTTCATTTCTTCCAATACCCGGGGTAACACTTCATCAAACAACATCTTGTATATTTCTGACATGATAGAATTTGCAAATTCAAACATGTTGATTTGCTTGGGAAAATTTGAAGAGAATATGGTACTTAAGAACTGCAATTCGGTGACATTCGAACATAGTAACATGTTCAGTAAATAAGTTTGAAACTTGAAAAACCTGACTTTTGGAAACTCTCTCAATTGGAGATGTATAGCTTCGGCTAGATACTCATCTAAATTGAAGACATGAACTGACTGATACTTAGAACTCATTGAACTCATTTTTAATAAGAAGCCCAAGATGACTTCATTGACATGACAGTCATCATCTAGACCCAAGACTTGACAGACTAAAGACACTACTAATTGAACTTCATCTTCGAAAATGTGGACATGATATGGCAAAAAAATACCATCTAGTGACTTGCCCTCGTTGATAATGCTTGACAAGAATTTACAACGAACCTCAATTTCGCAATTTTTATACACTTCAGCTAAAACGGATTCATTTACAGACTCACGACTCTCGGGGTAGTTGTCGAGCAAGTTCAAGTTTTCACGGATGGCCTTTGCATCAATTTTACATAGTATCCTAGACGTAGAATGACTTACAATAACCCTCTCAGAAGAAGAATTTTTAACTGCACACCACTCGGCAAACTCAGGAAAATGCAAGGTCTGTTCAACAGCAAAATGATACAAAAACGATTTACAAGCATTTAAAATGGCATTTCCCTGCGAATTGTATCGCCGTAACCTTTCTTTGATAACAAATACACTTCCCACAGACAAGAAAGGATCATACACTCCTCTATCCCTGTCAACCAGGTATTCTTCTCTCTCGTCCAGAATATGGTTAAACCCTTGTAAATCTTTCCCTTTATCCATAATACAGACAACAATGGTAATTCGGCGGATGAATTTTTGGTATTCGGGACTTACCTGTTATTGTGACTGCATATATTCGAGGTTGACTATTAAAGGGTGGCGAGCAAGTAGTCCTTTTCATTCGTCCAAAAAAAATAGTTCTTCAAACAAGTCAACTCTACTTATATAGGAGCCCACTCCGGAGGCCCCCTTTAGCGGTTTTTCCCAAACTACTTTTCCCCACGGAATGCACCACAAACTGCCGCGTGTACTGTGGTTTCCATTCCGCTACCACTTTCGCCTCCAATCATCATGCAACTGCATCCTCCGGATCCGTTAACGACTGTCAATGCATTTTCCCTTTATTTTCTAGTCGTCAGATGAGCCTACACATACCCATTCCGCTGAGCTCCTTCGTTTTAACGAACGTGCAAGTTTACGGAGCGGACTTCACGTTGATCGTAGATTTCGTTGAGCTGGATTTATGGTCGTTGATCTTCGTATCTTGTCAAGTATTCTCCATATATCCTTATCATCCGCACATCTTCACAGAGCAGGTACATCATACACCATCGATCTACATTTCCTTGCTCCACACCGTTGGATCATGTGATAATTCATTGCTTACGCACCCCTTATCATACTCTCACACCATTATATTTAACCAAAGTTTTCAAGCAACCATTATTTCCTCTTTACCATGGTCTTTCGATCCTCTGCTAGGTAGAGGTGTTAACAGGAGGATCTGGAATAAAGCAGACATGCTAAATATGGTTTCCAGGAGGTTTCCCAAGTGCTCCATGACTCAATTTTAGCAAGTTTGACTTCTAGGACATGTGGAAGACAACTTGCATAGAGTGGAATATAGGAAACTAGGCAAATAAGACAAAAATGAATTAATTAATGTCTAAGGTAGGTAACGATGGGTTGATTATTCTAACAAGGGCATCCATGAATCCACTTTATCCATATATAAATTCATCAAATGGTAGTTGGAAGCATCAATTGAACCTAGAGATGGCAATAAGGATTCGCGTTGCACAAGATAATTCCTAAGAATTTCTAATGTTGACATTGCAGTGAGGGATTGTGCTGAGTCATCCATAATTCTATAGTTGGGAGTGGCCCAAGTATTGGGATTATTTGTGATGGGATGCAAAGGATACTTAAGGTCTTTGAGGATATCATTAGTAGGTTCTCGATGTAGGTGCAAGGGTTCATTGACTAGAGTGGTGTCTTTCCCCTTCAAAGTAGTATAACTTTCGGTCGTTGAACTGTATTGATTATGTCGCGTCTGAAGGTTCGTGTTGATGGAAAACATAAGGAGGTGTTTGAACCATAAATCATGTGAGTGAATCAATGATTAGTTCGGGTGGATAAGGAAAAAAGGTTGTCTTGTGACTACCCCTTGTGAAGGGAAGAGGTTTTGTAGGACCATTGGTTGTGTTTGGGTAGGTTGAGGCAAAGGTGGATTTGCTTGTCCATGTGGGGAAGTAGTCACTTGTCATTGGTTAGCCTCATTCCATAATTGAGGTTCCTTAACCAAGTGAGGACAATGATCGGTATAGTTCCCATACACACCGTAGAAAGAACAAATATGGTTGGTATGTAATTAAGTGTTTTTGGCCTATTTAAGCAGTTTGTTAGGGTCCTTATATACATGATTTACTCCAGTGTTATCAGGTGTGTTAGTGGGTTGGGCCCCACCTCTATATCTTTGGTTGTTCCCTTTATTATTTTCCCTATTCTTTTATTAGTATACACTTGTTAATTATTGGGCACATGTTTCATGGGCATGTTCTGTTGGGCGTAAACTTACCCGTGAGGAAACAAGGGAACACTGGGGTGTGGTTGAACTAGAGTAGCTTGTGGAGGGCCAGGAAAATGATAGTATGGATTCATGAATGTGGGGGCCATGAGTCTGATAGAAGCACCACCACACATGATTCCACTATGTGAGGGCCCATGAACATGGGGGGTTAAGGTAGGATATTAATAAGAGATACTCATCCCTGCATGTGATGAAGTGCATGATAAATCAAGATTGTAGTTAGTAATAGCAACTGGGACCTGATGAGGACACACAATGTTGGGAATATTACCATAGGAATAACCACTCGTCCAAGGAGGTTAAGGTGCTTATGGATTGGGAAATGATGCAATAGTGCCAATGACACCATTCGCGGCATGGGATGTCTCCGGTGGGTCTTTTCGAATAGAATCTCTGCAAGGGGCATAAAGGATGATCATGTCAAATAACTAGACTACAAAGAAATAAATTCAAACCATTAGGCCTTAATGATAGCCTCTTCCCCAGTTTTTATTTGTTTAGAGACCACATCCTTGGAAATGGCGATAAGGATGGTTTTCATAAACCAATCTAAAAATATCTTGTCATCAAGTTTGATCTTACACAAAATCTGGAACCAACACCACTCATGGATGTGGTTGATGATGTGGTTGAAGGTACTATGTAGATAGGAAATAAGGATTTATGTGACCGTCATCATATCTTATGGGAAATTGGAAAAAATAATATAAAAGTGGAGGTTAAGGACACAAAATTGTGATGTGTCCCATGAGGTTGGTCGATGTACCACTTAGAAGCAGAACCAATAAGGGTTATCTGAAAAAAGCAGAATCTAATTGATTTTTCAATGAATTTGTTTGAACAGCACCATAGGTATAATGACATCATATGGTTTTGGGGGTCTTTCTCAACCTTCCCTTCAAATTATTGGACATCCAATGGGAGTTTGGTACGCATAGGGGGACAATTTGGAGCATGGTGGATTGAATTATTGGTAAAACTTGCCAAATTAGGGAGTTTGAGGCTACCCATGAATGAAAATATTGCCATAATGGAAGAAATATAAGGACCAACAATTATGTTGTTCATGTTCACACTCGTGGGGCCTCTTGATGGGCCGGGGTTCCCATAGCCAAATCTACCTCTAACTATTTCCCTGTAAAAAGGGTTTGGGTTTCCACCACAAGACGGGGATTGTTAGTAGTCATGGTGCATCCAGTGTGTGGTGTGTGGGTGATTCTGACAATGGGGAGTCAAAATATGAAGACTCAAATAAGTGCTATGGTGATTGTTCACTGTGTTGAACTGAGGTTTGGCGTGAAGATCCAACCATTGGGGTCTAAGAGACTGTATTAAGGGCCCTAAAGTCTTCAAGATTTCCTTAGAGGATCTACAGTGATAGAATGCTAGATAAAATATCTCAACATCAAAAGGATGTGGTAGGTTAAGCTCAAACGAAATAGATAAAAAAGAAAGTGCAACCGAGTAAGTGACAAGCAATTTGAGAAAAGAAAAAGACAATTCTGAAAAGAGAAATCCTAGAAAGACAAAGGACCCACTAGCCTAAGAGATCTACACAAATAAATCTTCCTCAAGTGATTTCCTCTATATGGTCAGAACCTCCCCATCCAACAAAAACAAGTAGGAATTCGAGTCAGTTCTTCCAATCATTCGACCACAATAGGGGCATCAATCCTATATGCACCTAATGAGTGAATATCAAAAGGACAGTTATAGATCTAGGCCACAGTTGACTTCATCGAACCTAGGTCACCGAAGGGGATGGCCTCTAGGTAATATACCTAAGAAGAAATGATTCTAGTCAACCTTGTTCATAGACACATCATAAAGAGTATTCCACAACTTCAATCCAAAGACAATGGTCTATATGAGCTTTAGTACAAAGTGGAGGCACTGCACAACCCAACCCTTTGGTTCTAGTATTTTCATTTACCCTCCTAAGTGAGAGGATGAACCCACAAATTGGATTTAAACTGTGTTTTACAGTACTAGAGGATTTTGGATCCCTAATGGACATCAACTATGTTTCAAATGTATATTGACAAAGGGGAATTATTTGTATTCCTATCCCTAGTTCTCTAACTTAACTACAAAAATATTTTTCTCCTCAATTGAGTTTAATGTGTGTTTAAGTTAGGGTTTTAGTTTAAGGATATGTTTACCAACATGAACCAAGGGATATTGTGAATTAGGGAGTGTCTACGTATAAGCTTAGAAATTAAATGCTCAAAAGAAATGATGACATCCCAATACTAAGATAAACTTTTATTAAAAAAAAAATCATTTCAACATAATAAGGTTATGACTAAGAATTCAATATTCAAAGCATGTGTGAAAGATAACTAAAACAATATAAAATCATAAATATCATGGGGAGGCCCCAATCCAACAAACTAAGTGACATGATCTAAACGGCCAAACTATTTAATTATCTGAAAATTTATATTTTTCATCAACAACTTATTGAAACAAGAGAAAAAAATAAAATTACTAATCCTAAAAGAACTATGAAAGCGGAAAGAAGATGACGATTCACATTTCCAACAATAGACACATAAGAGTTAAAAGGGAAATTACCCCTAATTAAAGTAATAAAAGGGAATAGAGTTACCCATGAATTAGCACTTTATAAGATATTTTGTTGCAAGTATTTTCCATCATTAGTCTTAATCAATATTTAGTCCAAACAAGTATGCCTTAATAATAGAAACATCTAAATTTCCATTGCCTTCAAGATATTCAACAAAGCTCAAAGGGGAAAATCCTCAAATCCAACCATCCTAAAAATTGGAGAGAGAAAATCCTTATACAAATGTAAGCCTTAATCTCCTTGTACAATTAAATATGAGTCTCTCTTAGATACACTTATTCTCCAAGGAAAATACTAAAATAATACATCAAAGGGGTTCTCTAAAGAAAAACGACCACATGGATAGTAAAATAATGCAATAGTGATGAGGGTATGCCGCATGTCATCATCCTCAAGCAATATTCTTATGCAATCCAATGCAATGCATCATTTATCCTCTTTTCCTTTGGAACCTTCCTAGGGAATAACCTCTTATAACCAACTCCAATAAAATATTAATATACACTAAGTCAAAGAAGATGAAGTATTCTTCAAGAGATGGAGTTATTACTCCTCAAGATGGTGAATGCCAAGTATCAATTACCTAAAAAGAGGGAACTCTCCAAGGAAAAATGTAATATAATCCTTATAGTAGGTGTTCCCTTTCAAGATTGTGCAATCAAGAGTCTTTGTACCTCATTTGACTAGGCCAAATAACAATAAATATTCCATGAAGAGATGCACCCTTGAAGAGAGTGAAAAAATAGTTATAACTTCCCATCAATGAACAATATAATAATCCCTTACATGAAGCACCCTTGAGATGTGTGCAATCAAACCACATTAACCAAGCAAGACAGTGTAAAAATATCCCATGGACAAGTGCACCCTTGAGGAGTGTGCCAATGTATTTGTTAAATGTAACACCCCGGTTTTGACCCCATGGTATTAAATCATGGTGTGGAACTCAAGGCAATGGCCCACCATGGGTTTAGTATTTGATGTTTCAGCGATTAAAATCGATGTTGATGGTTTATATGCAAGCCAGGCACAATGTGTTTTGAGACATCATGTAAAATGCAAATTGATAAAAATACCACAACTAGCTACGCACCACAACGTTAAAGAGATGGGGGCATGATTTCACAAGGAATAGGGAGGGGGAATTATTCAACCTTCAGCCAATGGGGAAAATCCAAATGCCTAAGGTAAAATCCATAGAGTGGTCAACTACCCTTTTTGTCTTTTGTGTCCAATCATCTCTAAGTTGGTGGAGAAAGTTATTTCCTTGGGATGGGAAAGGTATGGAGGTCAAATTCAAATTTGGGAGGTCACCCATTTTTGGAAAGTTTGTTTTTTACTTGTGGGGCAATTAAAATCTTGGGAAGGCATGCCCAAGCCATTATGCACCCATGCCTTTCATTTCCTCACCCATTCTCCTTCACATGGAGGCTCTCTCACGTAGCAAGAAGATGAGGGAGCTCTCTCCCTCGCATTTGGAGGTCATTTATCCATTTCGACATGCCTAGAAATTGGTTTGGGGTCTTAATGAGTGAATGTGCAGCAAGGATGGATGATTTGGGGGTTTCTAAGGGACGCTTTTGGTCCTCCTCATGCAGCATGATCTTGTTGAGTAATTACCTATATGTTTTTCTATTTTTGCATACCCAGATTTTCATTTGTGGAGTTGTGCAGCAAATGGGAAAAGGAGACCCACTATTTGGGCATGGATGGGGGTCATTTTTGCCTCTACGTTGCCCATAAACGTTTGGGAGATCAGATTTTTACTCACATGGTGTTTTCCCCCAATTTCACCAGTTTGTTCTTGGTAGCAAACCCATTTTTGGGTTTGCTGTGTGTTTTCCCTCATATGGGAAACCGTTTTCTTCAATTTCCACGGGCTAGGAATTCATTTTTGTAAAGATCAATGGGTGGGTTCCCTCCCCCACGATTTGGATGCATTTCCCCATTGTTTCCAAGCTAAAAATTGTTTTTTGGTAATGCCCGATGAGTGGAAGAAGAGACCCACAATTTTCTCGGTTGTTGTTGAGTCTGTTTTGGCCATGTTAGGGCCAAAATGTCCCTGGAAATCGAAATTACTATCATAGGGTTGTTTTACCCTTGTTTCCTTTTCCGTTTTGATTCCCCGGCACATTATGTTCATATCCAATGGTTGTGTATGACTGTGTTTGATTAAATGGGTTGACTGTGTGTTTGATGCAAGCGTGGCTTGGCTGGACAAGTCCAAGGAACTCATGTATTGTTGGCTAGTTGCCTTAGCAGCCTGTAAAAACCAATTTCTTATTGGATTAGTTGGGCATTCTATGAAACCCAATGGTGTGTTGGCTTGACTATGGATGTGTTGGTATTGGGCTAGGTGTGAGCCTATTATTTCCCTAGTGCCTGTTATACAGCTGATTGGCACCTCTCCATATGAGTGCTGACATCCCTCAGGTCGGCACACAAAAGGACACTTATGGATTGAGG
The DNA here is from genome assembly GCA_001517045.1 of Pseudotsuga menziesii. NCBI lineage: Eukaryota > Viridiplantae > Streptophyta > Pinopsida > Pinales > Pinaceae > Pseudotsuga > Pseudotsuga menziesii. The sequence continues at coordinate 1,774 of LPNX010583186.1, read as the reverse complement.
TTTGCCTAGTTTCATTATACCTTGGTTGATGATGAAATACATTGCCTATATGCCCAGCTGGTTACTTTGCTATTTTGAGATTTTGAGTGCATGCGCGACTATCTCTATTGGCATCTCGCGCATATGCACGAGTATTATGTTCAGCAGGTCGCGCATACATCTATGCGCTGGTTGCAATTGTATAGAGTCGCGCATCATGCGCAGGTTGCTTTACTACAGACCCGCGCATGATTTCCTCAAAATTAGTTTTTAAAAACACGAGTTAATGGGAGATTAGTTGTTTCATTTACCTTAATCCCATTAACTACTATAACCTCCCTAACCTTCGAGAACTGCCTCATTTCCTTCAGATAAATAGAGGCCTTGGGGAGGGTGTTAGATATTCATACTTGGAGAGCAAAGTTATGCTGGTGGATTTCCTACAGAATCTTTGGAGCAGAGAAACTCAGAGTCCTTTGGTGACAGAGGAGTCCCTTGTTCAGACATTGGGTTGTAACCTAAACTCCCTCTATTATTGTTAATAAAGCAGATTACTTCTTCCATATTGTGTTTCATGTGTTGTGGCTTGGTAAATGTTTATATTTCATTATAATATGTGATTTGCCTAACCTGCATCTTTATATATGAATCATACTGTATATTGGAAGAATCTTTGTTAACAGGTTGAAGGAGGAACTATCCTGGAGATTGTAGAAGTGAAGCAAAGAGGAAGAAGTTAGCTTGGATCAACCTTCGTTTATTACAAGTAAGTTCCTGCGACTCCGCTGGGGAGGCCAAGTCTGCTTTAGGTCTTTTTCTGTTGTCCTGACCAGTGATTGCTCGAAGTCTTGTTTGTGATCTTTTGTCCTGCTTTCTTACATACTTACAGCATTTGAAAGTCTTGGTTTTTCTCTGTTTTCTGAGAAAATTTTATACCCATGCGTGGGTTGTCATTCTAGACAGTCGCGCATACTGAGTTATATACGCGGGTTGTTCTATAGAACAGTCGCGCATCATACGCGACCTGCACTACTACACAGTCGCGCATACTCCTGAAAACTGTGATTTTTGTGTTGAAGTTTGCTTGTTCTTTGGCATGTTATAAGTCCTATTTTCTGTTGAGGCTTTCTTTAAGGGTGTTGCAGAGTTGTCTGAGTGTATCAGGTGATCACGTCTAAGTGCTTTTTGAAGCCCTTGGGTTCTTTTTACTTGTGTTATTTACTCTCTGCATTTTGAAACTTTCTGGCCTGTTTGTGTTATTGGTTGAGTGCCTGAGTCTAGATCAGTGATCAGGGTCTTAGACTCTGTTTGTCCAGTCTGTTGTCTATCAGTTTTTGGTCTGTACTTGCCTGTTTGAAAGTCTGCAGTGATCTTTAGGTCATTGTTTGCACCCAAGTTGAGGTCCTGGCGTGCTTCTTTTGATGGTTTTTAGGGTCTGTCTGCCTTTTAGTTTCAGTTTGTGTTCTTTATACAGTCTATAAGTGTCAAGTCTACTCAAGCATTGCATTTATACATGCACAGTACTTTTTTGAGCATTTTTTAAAGTGAAAAATAAAACATAAATAATCTTCTGCATTGCAATTTTTGCATTAGAATAGTGTTTGTTTCAGTTTAAGAAATACATATCTCAGAAAAATACAAAACATACAGGCTAGTTTCTCTTATTTAAGTGTTGATAGTTCATCATACATATAAAAAAAAAAAAATGAAAAGAAGCTTATTTTTATAGTGTTAGTCTGCTTTAGATGCACCTTTATTTCATTTATTTTCTGCTGAGTCAAAACATCATACAGTC
>LPNX010583176.1:5873-16934 GCA_001517045.1 Pseudotsuga menziesii | reverse complement strand
TCTGAGCCACTAGAAATGGGTGTTTTGGAAATACCTATATTTTCTGTTAGACATAAACATAAATAAATGACACCACTAAACTCCTCACAAAATTCTTACAAGAATGAGCATAAAGTTGACTGTATGTGCCTGAATCCTCCTCTGGCATGTAAAATGAGACAATCTACATAAAAATAAGACAAATAGTACAAATTGAATGAATTTTTCCTCATGATGTGTCCCATTAATGGCCTTTTTACATCAAGATCTATGCTTATACCATGTCTCGGTCTCTGTGCAAAGTCACATTGTTCTATACTTCCAACTCCTAAACTCTGAACTCGTTGGTGGAAATCATGGTTTTTATATAGTTTTAAAGTAATTTTTTTGTGGTAATGGGCGATGGGCCAGGCACTTGTTTTAGAACCCCAACCTTCACTCCAATATTTAAGGAAACATTCCTGATCCTTATCATGGATTGTCACGATAACATGTTGGTTAAAACATGGCTAGGGTGTGGGGCAGAGTTCTCGAGGTCAAACCCATGGGCCTCTCCCCTTTACATGTTTTGGAATGGTGGCACATATATATATAACCACATTATAATATACGGTTTAACATATTATTTGTTGGCGTGTTCGATATGGTAATGGATCCATGTTATTATATGGTTTCAATATATGGTTTGAATTGGATAAGGATAAAGTTCCACCATATGGTTTAATACATGGTTATAATTTGGTGCTATAATACAATTTAAATGGGGGCCTTTGTGCTAGCATGGGGTCGAAGGATAATCCATTGACTCATCCCCATTTTTTCCAGAAAACAAAAACTCAAATTTTTATTTATTTTTTCCCATAACCCTATCAAGGACCATCGGTGGGAAACTTGGTTAGTGCAACCTGGTGAGGGCTTGGGCTATAGGGAGGTGTTGGGTTCAAATCTTATAGAATCCAACCAATTTTAGCATAACCATTTTTTTTCCTTTTTCACAATTTTTCACCATTCCTATCAAAACTTCAACTCCTCACAACTTCTTCATCTAGAGGCTGTTTCACATGAAACAAACATTGACAGAAATATTTTGATGATCTATTTACCATTGTAAAATTTATTTATTTGTTTGAATATTTTAACATTGATCAACCTTGAGATGATACTCTTGTATCAAACCTTCCCATAGTGAATATTTTGGGACACCAAAAGCATGAAATCATTTAGAAAATAAGTGAGTCTATATCTCCCTCACTCTTTCAGTCTCTAACCACATTTATTTACTTCGATGCATTCCTTTTATCCCTACATGAAGAAACTCGATGTCTCCTCTTCTTGAAGATATGACCTTCTGTGTCTAGTATTATATATTCCTAAAGTTCATTGAGATACTCATGAGAAAACTCATCTACATAAGGTTCTTGAACCTGTACATACTGTTCTATAATCATAGGAATCTCATACAATTTCAAGTTTTCAACATTAAAAACTAAATACATTTTCATATAGGGAGGAAATTCCAACCAAAATAATTATTATCGACTTTGTCCAAAATTATAAAGAGTCCATATTTGATCAGTTTCAAATTTGTACATTCACCTTGGAGTCTATATTTACTGACATGAATCCATACTTGATCACCAATATCGAAATGATTATCTATACGATGCTTATCATGTCATTATGTGTATTTGGCCTGACTTGATGCTAACTATTCATGCACTGCTTAATGAATTAACTAGATCTGTTGAATAAACTTTCGAGCTTTATCTGCATCCTTTTTTGTACACTCCACCGTATCTTTCCCCAAAAAAAAATTCTATAGGAGACTTTGGCAAGTACCCAAAACATGTCTCGAATGGACACTTCTGAGTAGAAGAGTGTATAACTTTGTTGTAGGCATGTTGTACATAATGAAACTATTCATCCCAAAGTTTAGGATGCTTACCACAATACCCTCAAAGAATATGTACCACATTTTGATTGACCACTTTTGTTTGACCGTAGATTTTTGGATGAAATGTTGTGCTTTTATTTGTCTCTGTTTCCATAAGCTCCCATAAAGATGACCAAAATTTCCCAATAACGTGGGAATCTGAATATGAAATAATCGAAGTAGGAAGTCCAAAATGGATCCATACATTTTGAAAGAACAAATGAGCAACCATCTCAGCCATTGTCTTCTATTTACAAAGGATGAGTATACACATTTTACTAAATCTATCCACAACAACATTCAAATAGTTATTTCATTTTCTTTACATTGGTAAACCTCCTCCAAAATCCATTGAAACTTTTTTCCATGGACAAGAACGAACTAGAAGTGGAATGTAGAAGTGTAACTTTATGTTAAATGGTTTACTTGTTGCAAACATAACACAACCTTCTACATATTTGGACATTGTATCATTAATTTGAGGCAAACATCAAAACTTTTGTAATTGTGATACTATTTTACCTACTCCAAAATGTCATGAAATGAGAGAAGTTCTAGCTTCTTTTATAACATGCACAATCTCACTTTGTCGAATATAGATTTTACCAAGATGATACAACAACTTGAAATTCATATGATAGTTCAATTATTCATTTTGATATCCATGCCATAGTGATTCATAACTTTTCTTTAAAATATTCATCCTTATTATATCGTTCAACATAACTTGCATGAACTAAGGGACTTTGTTGAATGACAAAAAAAGCAATTTTTGGAGGTCTAGATATCATATCTACAAATTTGTTTAGGATTTATTTCTTATACTTAATAATTAAATGAAATTGTTGTAGAAAACCCATCCATCTGAAATTCCTTGATTGTTGTAGCTTAGTTTATGATTGTACATATTGTAGTGGTTGATGATCAATATGTATGATTGTTTATTTACCCATTAGGTAATGTTTCCACTTTTTAACACTTTGTACTAATGCATACTATAGTTTTTCATACGTTAGATAGTTGATTATTTTTGTAGATAAAGTTTCAAAAGGATATCATATTGGTTTTTTATGTTGCATTAATATTGACCCCATTGCATAACCACTAGCATTAGTTTCTATTTAAAATGGTTGTTGTAGATCTCAAAGTGCAAGTACTGGATGGTTCACCACCCTGATATAGGAGGTGGAATTATGGGATAGTTACAACTTTTTCCTCCTCACTTGACGCATAGTGAAATTAACAACACACATAACGACAATAAAAATAGATTCCATCAAGAAGGAAAGAATTAGGTGATCAAGAAGTGATGCTAGTTACTAATTGACCTTGGGAAATAGTATAGTTTGTATAATTGGAGACTATATGTCTCGATGGTCTATTTCACATTCTAAATAGATATTTTTTAATTCAGACTTGGGGATTTCAAAGGATGGAACTCCTTTCTAGGGCCTCTCTCTGGTAATTTCAATTTGGGAATATATTGAGTTCGCATCTTGATAACTGTTTAATGTATCATACTTTCCCATGTCTTGGACTAGGAGCAAACATAGATGAGCTAATTTGATTCGATCGGTTGACAAATTTCAAATATCCATGAGGGCATGAGCTTATAGATCCATTAGTGATAGACATCCCTCCTTGTTCCATCCTTCTAAATGGCTCACAAAAAGGTAGATGAAGGTTGAGGATGAAATGAATCTTGAAACCATTGAACAGGCCAATAAGTGTTTAAGGGAGATGTGATGGTGGCTTCCTTTTCTCTTGGTATTTTCAAATGTAATAACTTATATATTATACAATGTAGAATTCCACTAAATACTGTGTTGTATCTATGTATAAAAAGGTGGTGTATAATCACTAATTAAAACTTAGATAGTTTTATATTGCCTTTTTTGTTGGAAAATAATCCATTCTTATTTATATAAGAAAGCACCTTCAACATTCATCATGGACACTCAAGTAGCACCTAGAAGTTCTATTCCTATCAATGGCACTTCCTACCCAATACAAATCCACATAATCTTTTTATTCGCCTCATACTTGAGCCTATAATCAACTATACCCTTTAGGTACCTCACTACATGCTTTGCAACCATCAGGTGAACATTTCTTAATGTGTTCATAACAAACCAAATATCTGGTCTCGTATTCATAAGGTACATCAAGGAAAAAATCATTCGATTATATATCATGGCATCAACTGTCTCTGATGAAGAAACACTCAATATCTTCAGATTTGATGCTAGAGGTGTGGTCATGGCCTTGTATTCCATCATCCTGAACCTCTTGAGGATCTCTACTGTATATTTCCCTTTTCCACACCTCCATTCCTAGAATGTAGTGCATCAACACATAACAGTAGCATCATTGGTCTTTTTCCTTGAATATTGAAGAAAAGGTTGGAGTCCACTTTACTCTCAGTAAAGCCTAGAGTCATCAGTAATCTATCCATCCTGTCGTACCATGTCGAACCTTAGGATATTCTGTAGTCACTCTTTTTGAAGTAGAGCATCATTCTCCCTCTGTCTTTTGTACTCTATGCACTGAAACATTCTGTACCAGAGTGACAAGTAGCTTCCTCTGCTACTAATATTCTATGTATCCATCTAGGATCACTGGATACCAAGATCCTCTACCTTGAACTTTTTCAAAAGTTATTCTCACACCGATCTGTGAGCTTGTCATCCTCTATCAACCTTGTAGCATAGGTTCAGATATTTATCAAGCTCATTATCTATGTGTTATCCCAGGATTTTTCCATCTACTGCATGATGGAACTATGAACTTCTCTTTAGGTCTCGACACTGCATCCTAGACATCATTCTTCTTGAACTAGTCTTCCATTTCTTCTTGGTTACTTCTTCATAGCTGAAAGGTTCTTTATTAATTATGTCACTGCATTCATCATATTTATTCTCAATCTTGAGATGTTGCCACTTTTTCTTTGGAACAAGTCTTGTCCTTCTTTGCTTGTAGGTGATTATGTATGCGATCTTTCCTACAAGTCAAATGCATTTGTATGGTTCGAAACATTTCATAAGGAATATTCATACTGGAAAGTTCTTATGCATAAATATATGATCATGCAACTACTTTATCCAATACAACATTCATCCATATCTCACTGAAACTTTCCAGATTCCTTCCATCTCTACCAAGACAACATTGAGATTGTGCACTAAATCAATATGTCAGCAAAGAGGTTTCATTCTAGATAAGTAGCAATGGAGAGTTGTATAGCACCATGAGCTACTTACCCATCACATGCATATTAGTAGTATACTACCATTAATGCAAACATCCTATCATGCATAATACATCAACTGAATATAAAAAAATGCATAACAAAACAATATCATGAAATGACAATTGAATACTTATTTTTATTTGTTTTGTGGGTAGACTCCTTCTTGAGCCTTCAGCTTCATCGTCTTATTCATTAATAATAGCATCATTTATTATCCAAATGATAAGTTAGATAAGAGTTTTTTCAGGATTTGAGTCCTTCATATTCCTCATCGCTTGAGGCATCTTCTTTGGATGGTGAGAGCTTGATCTTTAGTTTCTCCCATATTCTCTTCTCTTCTTATGATTCGAGCTTCTTCTTCTTCCCAGAGTCTGCTAAAGTTAATCAATTCCTTCTGGCACAAATTCCTCGCATGAATGAATTCATGATCCTGGGAGGCCATTCAAGATGGCTATCACTACTTCTGCATTCTCCATTTCTTCTTATACCACCTCAAGTTGTTCCGCATCCTAGATCTTCACATTCTTCAACTGTTTTCTCAAAGCCATCTTCTGATTTATGTTCTTCCCTTCAAACAGCTTGGTAAAGGAATCAAACATCTTCGATGTCTTTAGTAAAGACAGTTATGGTACAAGTTGATCCATGATTGAATCAACAATGATCTTCTTGGCCTTGATTAAGTTCTTCTTGTGTAAGGCTTCTAGCCTCATCTCGCTCTGGAAGTCGAACCTCTCTACTTGTGGAGGTGTCCAATTCATTTTATTTAGGGAGATCATATGCTTCCATGCTTGGAAGTTGTCAACTTCATTTTTAGAGGAAATTTCAACTCAACATGGGCCTCCTAAAAAGAATTAATAAAATAATAGTTAAAATAATAAAATAATATTTATTAATTTTGGACAAACAAAAGAAAAAAACTACTTTTTTGTTTGTATTTTTGACATATCTCCCCATGTTTTTACTCAAATTTCAATCAAGCGAGATATTTGGATGTAGAACTAAATTCCTCATCCAACCATTACCCACCAGGCATACTTTTGACAAACCCCTCTACCGCAAAAACAAGAAATACTTGAAAAAATAGAATGATGATGTCATCATTCCATCATTCCATTTTTTCAGGCATTTCTTGTTTTTGGGGTAGCGGGGTGCATAAAAAGTATGCCAAGTGGGTACTCATTGGATGCAGAATTTAATTCCAGATCCAACGAGCTCTCCCGATCGAAATTTGAGTAAAAACACAGGGAGATATGTCAAAAATACAAACAAAAAGAGTAGTTTTTTTTTATGATACCTATCCCCAAATTTAAATTAAAAAGGTGTTTAAGAACTATACGGTATTTTAGATTTAAAGAAATTTAATTAGATAACACATGATGACATGGAATTTGAATCAAAGTTAAAAGGCCCATTTTGAGTTCAAATTTCCTCTAATGTTAGATCTTACCGATTTGAGGTGTCCGTCCTGGTTCCGGAGCTGGCTGATCTAGGGTTTGTCAGAGAAACCCTAATATTCAAAAATTGGAATATTTTAGATCTGATTGGATAGAAGGATAGATATCTTCAAAGAAAAGTTGTCTAATAAATTCTTTTTTCTGAAAACAGTGGAGGGAAACTCCTCGAACAAGAAGCCCTAGTTTCCCAATTTCTTCTGCAGAAATTCCTGTTACTGTTTCTGTGGTATATATGAAATTGATATTCCTCTATGTCTTAAAATTAGTACAAAGGTATCCTATCCTATCCTTGATTTAACACCATAGGTTTCATCAGAATTGGTTTTACCAATTGGGACTTACGATTGTTTTCCCAAGGTGACATGTTAGAGGACTATTCAGAACAACGAAGTTGCATAGACTTCCATGTGTCACTGGTTCATCTTCTGAGTCTGAATATTGGACAACAAGAAATTATAGTCGATTCCATTTCTAGAACATCTTCATAAATTTCATTTGGACCTTTGTAGCCCAAGATATAGAAATTATCCCTAGGTGTCCTGTTTAGGGATGAATCCTAGAATAGACTGGAACCCTAACTTGAAGGGATCATATCTCCTATAATATAGTGAAGCTACGGTGGAATTTTCTAAATAGTGTAAATAAAGATTTTATATTTTTCCTCTGCAATTTTCAGCTATTGAGACTTCACCAATATTGGGATGTACCGAATGTACCAAAACTTGACAGTTTTAGTATTCAGGGTTTTTTCTAGCTCGGGGTCAAACTAGTTTTTGACTTTCCTCGAGTTTCACCTGATCAAAAATCTTGAAACAAGTCTCTAAAATTTGATTTTGACCAGGATAGAAATCTTATGCCCAACTCACTCAATAATTCCTCCTCTGTAGAAATCCCTAATTTCCGCACCAAAAACTGAAAATGCTTGGAATCGAATTTCGCTTCGACAGAAAGATGCGCCCTTCAATGGAGAGTCATCCTAGCATACTTTTGCTGATGGATTTTTGAGAGAGACCCAAAAAATAAGAATCCATAGCTTTTGTAGCTGTGCAAAGTCTTCTTCTCAGGTTAGCTCTGATACCATGTTTGATTTTTATCATTCAATCCTAGCATTATCTTAGGATCTTTAAATAAGAGAATAACATGCACAACAATAAACACAAGAGATAAGAGACACAAATAATTTTTCTCAAGGAAACCATAAAGGATAAAACCCCACAACTTCCTCATAGATAGAATGAGCACCAATGGTAGTAGTAAAACCTGAAAACATAAAGATGATCTCCACAACTTCTGTCTCTCTCTCTCACAATGAGATAGCTTCGCCTCTCTCACTCATGCACCCCAATGAGTGAATGTGTGTGTGATAAATAGAGAGCCTCACTCTCTATTTATATTCTTTTTTTCACTTGAAACCCACTCCAACATGTCAGCCTCACTTAAGAATTACTTACTAGAGCTGACATCTCTAGGAGTGTCTAATAACCCTAGTGCCCCACAACTTGTGGGGAATTTTCCCTCTGCTCAAAAATGAGGCTTAACATTGACTTAGATGGTGGGGACTATTTACCTGACTTACAATGACTCACCTAAGATCGACTTCACTAGGATAGTCTAATAACCCTAGGGCCCCACAATTGCGGGGACTTTAACCCTTGACCAATAGGAGGGTTACCCATAATGACTTGACATGACTTGTTTACATTATAGAAACTTCCCGATCGGAACATGGGGGCATGAAATAACTCAATTACATTATAGACACATCATGAAATAAACATTGGGGTACAATACATAAGATATACGAATGAATACATTACGAATTTACAAATAAATCAACAACATAGACATAAATGAAAATACAATACCACATACAAATTGGGAACACATTCACAATAGGAATAATTCCAGTGCATTCAATCTCCCTTCACATCCAAAAACTCAAACCGAAATTCCCCTATCGAGAGTGAGTCACATATATAATAGATTCCCAATAGGAAAAAACCATGGATCAAAGATTGAATTCTCCTAAAGTGTAAACGTTATGACATAGCCCCAAAATTCGGAGATGCATCACGGGTCTCTTCCTATAGGTATGCAATGTGTTTAGGATATGTAGGAATCAAAATGCATGCATGAACCTCTTTAAATCAAACACACAGATAGAAACCAAAATTCCCCAAGAATGCATGTAGACAAGGCAGGCCAAAACACCAAACGTATTGCACATTGTATCAACAATAAGCATATCAAGTGTATCCATGGGATGTATGGGAGGCCCATGCTCCCCATTATGTATTTGGTAATGTATTAAGTAGATATATTAGATATTATTATAAATAATGAGCATCATTTATTGTGCTTGTTTTTGCCTCATCAATGAGGTCCCTTTGTAATTGTTATGAAAACGCATCCAACCTCCTAATGAAGCATTCAAATTTTCTTGTGCCACTTTAGTGTCTTACATGTTTTAAGGTTTTATGAATATTGTTTTGGTTCCGAGTGTTATTTTAGGTTTCTCCATTGAGAGGTGAGGCTCTCCTAGCCTCACCTTCGATCTTTGCTACTAGATCTCACCGTGAACAGCAAATAAATTGGAATGAGAGTAGTTCGCTCCTAGATCTAGATTTTAATTAATTTATTTTTCTTTCTTTCGCTATCTAATGCTCATTTTTCTTAAAACTTATTTCCTCTAGTTCTTTGTTTATTTTTATTCTGCTTCTAGTTTTTGCTTCCAATTTTCCATCACGCCCCTCCCCATGGCTGCGATATGGCCCTAATGCTAATTTTGCAAACCATTCATAGCTAAAGAATTTAGTGTCCTCTAATCCCCATTTTCTGCAGACCATTTTCATCGCTCAACCCCTCTCCTTGATGAACATGGCCTCCTCTTGCTGCTCATCCCCAAAATGAAGCAACACCATTGTTCATTGTTTTGTGTGTGAGAGTTGAAGACTCCCTTTATTGAAAACCCTAATCCCGTGAAGACTTTGTGAAGCATGTCAAAAATTTTGGATTTGTATTTCTCTCTGCAACTGTGCAAAGTGCAAATGAGTTTGCTGATTGGGTCACCAAGGTACATCAACAGCCTTGTCAAGTTATTTGTTTTCCCAATCCCCTCATTTCCCATTCCATCCAACTCATGTTGAAAATGGGAAATGGTCATTTAACCTAAAAGGGGGTCATGAGTGTAAAGAAATGATACCTTTATTTGTGTGGGAAGTTGTCACTATTTTTAATACTCAAGAAGTTCCAGCAGATGTCATTTAAGTGGAATACCATCCATATTTTGATTTGAAGGTGCTAAAGAAAATCTCCACTGAATAACTAAATTTTTCCATATGATATTCCATTCTATATTCCATTTTCATGGTCTTCTTTACAATCCTCATATTTATGTTCCTTGGTTCAGTTGAGAAATCCAGTACAAAATTATTTTCCTCATTGTCATATATTGTGTGACCAGCATTTGCCCCTCCCTGACAACACACCATAATATCATAGCGTTGTGCTAAAATCTCAACAATATTTCCCTTTCCTTCATCACCCCATTGAGTTCCTAGCACTGCACATACTTGACTCAGGAATCTAACAAGATATTCCATTTTCTCTGTCTTCTCAATAGCCTCGGTCTCCACTATGTAGGAATTTCATTTTATCCTTATACTCTACTGCGAAAACCCTAAATCCACTTCATCCACGCAAGCGCAGACCTCCACCATAAGGCATACCTTATGCAGCCTGTGAAGTGCATTTCTTATCAGAGGAAATTTTATCACTATCTTTTATCAGCTAAAGTTCATAGGAGTTTGGAATGGCAAGTTGACTCACACTAATCTCAATCACATTTCTTCTATCAGCAAAAATTTAGTCATTGGAAATGACAACTTGAGGAAATATGAAAATGAGGTTATCCCTCTTGTTTGTATCATCGTACCTAATTTTGACAGTCTATGGATATTCCTCAGCCTTTGGGCCCAAGGGAACGATGCACACTAACAGCTCAACAGTTTTTCTATGCACATCTTGATTCAGGTTCAATTATTGGCACATGGCTAGCACATTGTCCCTATATCGGACTATAAAAAGGCTAGGGATACCTAATAAGACTATAATACTTAGGATGGGAGATGATATGGCATGAAACTCTAGAAATAGCTATCCTTCTCAAGTGTTAAACAATGAGAACCATCAACTTAATCTATATTGCGATAATGTTGAGGTAGATTACAGAGGATATGAGGTGACTGTTGGAAAGTTCTTACATGTTTTGACTAGGCGACATCATCCTGTTGTTCCTTGTTCAACGCACCTCTTGAGTGATGAAGGTAGTCACATTCTTCTTTATATGACAAGACATGGGGGTGACCATTTTCTCAAATTTTAGGATTCTGAAGAGATTCAGATCGATGATCTAGCTGATACAATTGAACAAATGTTAGATAAAT
>LPNX010583164.1:79527-130207 GCA_001517045.1 Pseudotsuga menziesii | reverse complement strand
AGCGTTTGGTTCACCTCGAGCAACTTGATGAGCAGCGTCGAGATGCCTTGGTGGCTCTAGAGGTTAATAAACGTCGCGTTAAGGTCCAATATGACAAGTCTGTCTATCCAAGAGTGTTTAGTGAAGGAGACTTGGTCCTTTTGTCGGATCAATCGAAAGAACCCTTGGGGGCAGGGAAATTTAATCCTATGTGGCGTGGTCCTTACGTGGTCAAGCATGTCTTAGAGAAGGGTGCCTATGAGTTAGTCGATTACGAAGGCACAGCTTTGGCAGAGCCTAGAAATGGGCTCTATCTCAAAAAATACTATGCATGATCTTTAGCCAAGGCTGCTTGTTGTATATTATTGTACAACTTTGCATAGTTAGGTATTTTTCTTATCGTGATCGGGTTTGTGATTAGTTTTCATTTCTTTTGGCAGATGTCAATGGAATCTTCCACCTACATAGGATTCGCGGATGGTGCAAGCCATCACACTCAACACTCAGCCTCTCCTGCTTGGGTTATTTATACTCCTATGGGTCAGGTACTGTCTTTAGGAGGTGTATGTCTACGGCCATCTTCCAACAATGTTGCTGAATATAGTGCCATTATCGAGCTTCTACGGGATGCCATTTCACATGGCATTCTATCTCTTGAGGTACATCTTGATTCGGAGTTAGTAGTGTCACAGCTCAATGGTTTGTACCATGTTAGAGATCCGACGTTATTGAGAATATTCTTACGTGTGAGATTGTTAGAACGACAATCTGACAGTATCACATATATACACATTCCAAGAAATGACAATCAAATTGCTGACTCATATGCTAACTACGTGTTAGATTGGAATTTGTTTCATTCATAATAAATTAATCACAAACATTTTTACACATGTAAATAAATAAACCGATCACCATAAAACATTTTATATATACCAAAAATGTGGTAATACATAGTGTCATATACAAAAGTGGAGCTTTCAAAGATTCCATCATATAATACACGGTCGTACAAAACATATACACTCCCAGGTATCTAATCCTGTGGAGGGGGAGGGTTGTGATCATGATACATCACTACGGCTCTAGCTAGCCACTGGAATAAACGCACCCATGCGCATGGCACGCCCACCACCTGTCGCTGCATGGCCTCAGGAAAGTCCTCGACTTACGCCATGGGAACCCTATGAGTCAATCGCATGAAGTTGGTATGAATGCTCTGGAGCGTTCGCTCCGCATCCACACCTGTGATGTCATCCCCTCTTCCCCTCCATCTATGACGTGGGAAGCCCTCTACTCATCGTGGTCCCACATCTACACATGAATGGTAGATGTCACTATGTGTTGTCACGCAAAAACATGTCTTTTTGATTCCACATAATCAATAAAATACAAAAAAATTAAATAACTCAAAAAACTTTGAAAAAGAGTGAGAGTCGAGATTCGGTACCTATCTCTCCATATGCCGATCCTAGTGGCAATGGCATGTCCGAATCCCCCCGAAAATCTATCCCTCCATAGGGGTAGTCATCTATGGCAACAATCTGTCATCGCCACCATGGAAAGAAGTCAGCTGGATATGGGTTGGCCACCCTACCACCCCCCAGTCTGCACATAGCATCTGCCCAACGTCGTTGGTCCGGATCTCGAACCCCGTGGAGAGGAACGTCCACTCTAGGGCTCAATCCTGGAACACGCTCGAAGAAAAACGTGCTCAATATGCTGCTGAACCCGAAGTTCCATATCCTGCCTGCCTTACACTCACTAAGCTGGTGTTTCATGTTGCTCAGTAGTGTAGTGACTCCAATCATATATGGTCGGTTTCATACACTCCACCGCATATAACATCAGTGGCCGCGAGGCCTGATGGAGTGAGGCTAAGCCTACTATCCTACCGAGCGTTAGTAGTATGGCCTTTAGGCCCAGCACCTGTATAGCATTTGTGGGGACTTGACTTCCCACCTTTTCAGTATTTGGGTAGCAGTACACCGCTACGTACTCATCGATAGTAAGCCCACCGCCTGGCCCACATCGGGAACGAAGGTTCACCACCTCCCCTCGTCTAGATAGACCTATGATAAAGTATATGTCTTCCACCTCTATGGTGAGAGACATCCCATCTATCCTGAAGGACTCTGAGTCTGGATCCCAATAGTCTACCAGCATCTCTAGCAGTCTTGGTTTGGCCCTCAAACCACCAAGGAACCTAGAGTTCGCATGCTCGAAGAGCTTGTTGAGCCATCACGTCAGCCCTTACAGCTTCCTCTACTTCACCATGCTCACGCTCTCTCCATTCTAGCACCATCCTGCAAGAGAAATTTCCATATTGCCCATTAGATTCTTATAAATTTACTTGCACGGAATCATACGCGACTGTTTTGCAAACAGCCGCGTATGTACGCAGGTTCTAGCCTCTTTTACGCGTATAGCCAGCCCTATACACGGAAAAAGCTTTGATATCCGCGTGGGCCACAGCGGTCATGTAGAGATGGCCTAAACTACCTCATTTCACCATGAAAATCAACAAAAATTATATTGAAATGCATGAGGAGAGCATGAGTAACTACCTGGAAGAAACGGTTGTGAATTCCGCCTGCTGGATCTCGTGGAATTTGCAGTTGAAAATCAGAGCTCCAATGGGTAAAATTTTCAGATGATTTATGTTTTTTACTAGTTATAGACATTTTTTCAAATATTTGAAAATTTTTACCCCCTTTCCTATAGTTTTGACAGTTTCTAACCATTTAGGACCGTTTCTGACATGATTTGTGATGTAGAAGACCATTTTCAGTGTCGTTTTAGCCATTGGATTAACCCATTCGTACTGATCTTAGGTATAACGTCTACACTAGCATATAGGTTAGGTTCACCATCGTTTGCATTTTGCATGACCTTATGACCATGTCACCATGACCTTAGGTACGAACCCACTCTATTATGTCACGGAACCTTCTTACTGCTTTAGAAGTGGCATGATGTGAGTGGTAGAGCTTCACCTTACATGGGTACCCTAGTTAGCACTTTATTCGCATTTGGTTCCCATGCTGACGTTTTCTCCGTTAGGGTGTGGGAGTCCGTTGTATAGTACTACCATGACATTTCGCAAGAGCCTCTTACTCCTCTTGATATTATGCTGGCCTAATTCCCTCTGGACTCCCCTTACGTCAAGTTGTGAATGCATTATCATGAGCTTTGCCTGCCTTATTGAGATTTATGACGACTCCCCTGACATTGCGTTTCAGCCATATAGCTCAAGCTTGTCTCATGTCTAGCCATGCAGAGCCATTTTTTTTCCTTCGCAGCTTGTTTCCCTTTTTACCGGGAGGGGATTTTTCCCCTAGTGTCGATATCCTACACATGTATCCTTGCATTGAGTATAGGTATGTTCCACTGCTTGTAACTAGTTTGTTTTCCCTGATGACACTCATCTCCTCCTAGTTTGTAACTATAGAGCTAGTTTATTCTTTTTTCAAGTTTTCAAATAACTGAAAAAGTCCAAAAAAATAAAAAAAATAAAAATCCAGACAAGGAAAGATGTTATCTTTGGCAGCTGTCGAGTCGTGTCACCTTCGAACAGAGCACTGTATATCACATCCATTGGTTGGGTTATAGTTTGACTTAGGAGCTGTACTCATTTATCTGATTTTATCTCCACCGACTGGTTAAGCTTCCAGTCCCTATGGAGCCTCTATTGATGCCTCCTATGTCACAGAGATGTCCCAGTTTGTATATCGAGTCTGTGTTGCCTTCATTCAGTCACCATATGCCATTATGCTCTTGTTCAAAGGAAGTTGAAACCTGTGTCGGCCATGCCTTAGTTATCTTGACTTTGCATGTCGGCCATTCCCAGTACAGTTACTGGTTCTTGCACCTTATGATCGAGTCCTTCCACATTAGACAGCTTTGCTGAGTACCTTGTGTTGGATGATGGGGGATGCCTTAATGTCCTCCTTCCAGTAGATTTCATCCCATCGACTTCAGATCATTTATTCTGGGATTGGAATCTAGAGTCCTTTTGAGTTCCTTGAGACTTGCAGTCATCAGTGGCAGGTTCTCTCGCCATCGATAGTTTCTTGGGAATACATCAATGTCCTCTGATCGATGGATTCTCTCAAGTGTTCGACCTCAACACATCTATTCACACTTGTTAGTTTGCAATCTAGTACCTTGATTCCCATTTTCATTATCGATGGGTAATCTCGCGTCTATTAACGGTATACATTAATGACCAGTAATCAGACGATGGACTACTATGTTCAACCTCGACACCTCTATTCGCATAGTAGGACATGTACTCGTAGCGGTTTGTGTAGAAGACCTTCCAAACTGGTGGCATCTCTTATATGCTACCTCCTTGATCGTGCCAGTGTTCATGATATTTCATCTCTCGTGACTTCATTCCAGCGTATGTCATATATGTCCAGCCACTATGGAGATCTTGATCTATTGTATATCTTCATCCATTTTGGAGATCATGGTCCTTTTTATATATTCATCATGGAGATTTTGATATATGTATATTGTACATGGCGATGACCACATATGTGATATCATGTATCATGCCTATTCATGGCCATTGTACTCTTATGTATCAGGGACTGCTATATGTACTTGCAGTTATATGCAGAGTTGTATCATTGTACTATGTTGATTGGGTGGCTGGTCTTCCATTTCGGATCCTTCATCACTCCACTTCTGGGATGGACTTATAATGTATTTAGGCCATCGTATGACCCCTATGACCTCACACATTAGGGGGCATCTTTTATAGCATATTTCACCACTCCAGGTGAATCACACTTTGTATGGCCTTCCCCTGTCCTGCTACAGACTCTTTAGACCCCATGGACCATCTTTTATCCTTTGATGTTTCCTTAATCATCCCTAAAACTATATGAAAAATGATATATGCGGCTTTTTACCCGATAACCATGTACATACGCGGGTTTGACCCATATAACCGCCTACATCAGGATGTGTGCATAATCCAAATCCTTTTGGAGATTTCCTTGACATGGATCCGACTCATTCGACTCCTGGCCTTCCATATTCCTTGAGATCGCTCGGATTTGACCCTTCATTATCCCTTGTGAAGCTATATAAGGAACCCCTTGGTACATTGAAGGCATATAGAGAGATTGAAAGCAAAGAAACTATAGTCCATTGTTGCCATAATTTATACTTGAGTCAGCATCCCTTTGTCCCTTTGGAGCACTTTTATGTTCTTCCCAAGCTTTCCTTTTGCTAGTGAGATTGCTATCGTGAGATGGAGGATTGAGGTGGTGGAGGCCCAAGTGGGGGATTCAATTTCTCTGGTTCGCAGACATGCCATCAGAGGTTGTATCTATCTTGTAATCTTTGATTTATATTAATAAGAACTATCTTTTCCTGTCCAATGATGTGTATTTGATTGAATATTGTATCCATTGGAATATGTCAAATGCTTTTACATTATTGATTATATATGCTAGAATAGATCTAACAACATGATATATAGTATGCTTGTATTGTTTACTTATTGTTGAGGAATTATTATATCAATTCAAGCTGAAGATTGGAAACCTCAATGGGGATCTACTTCAACCATCCATAATAAGGTATGAAGTTTGATCCTTTAGTGTTAGACATTTTATATCTATTGCATATTGGGAAAGATTGATTTCTGGAGTCAAAGCTGTCTGTTGTGGTACCCCAAGCCATAGGAATTTCTCTCCGTAACATCCATTTCTTATTTTACCGCTTCAAGTTGTTCTTTGATTTGAGAGACCCTTATAAAGTATGACTGTATGGTCTCTGCAATCTGGATCTTCACATTCTTCAACTGGTTTCTTAAGGTCATATTTTGATTTATGTTCTTCCCTTCAAATAGCTTGGTCAAGGAATCAAACATCTTCGGTGTCTTTAGGGAAGAAACTTGTGGTGCATTGTGATCCGTGCTTGAATCAATAATGATCTTCTTGTCGTTGGGCCAACTTGTTTTGGTGTAAGGCTTTTAGCCTCATCTCCCTCTGGAACTGGAACCTCTCTACTCATGTAGGTGTCCAATTCATTTTCTTCAGAGAGGTCAAATACTTCCATGCTTGGAAGTTGTCAACTTCACCAAGATTATCATCAAGATGATGTGATAGATCACTTTGAAATGAGAACCTCAAATGCAAATAGCAAAATATTAGATCTTACCGATTTGAGGTGTCCGTCCTGGTTCCGGAGTTCACTGATCTAGGGTTTGTCATAGAAACCCTAATTTTCAAAACTTGGAATATTTTAGATATAATTGGATATAAATATATATCTCTTCAAGTTGAGCTGTCAAATGTACTCCTTTTCTGAAAACAATGGAGGGAAGCTCCCGGAACAGGAAGCCCTAGTTTTCCAATTTCTTCTGCAGAAATGCATGTTACTGTTTATATGGTATATTTGAAATTACTACTTCTCTATGTCTAAAAATTCACACTCAGGTATCCTCGCATGTACCTATTCCAACACCATAGGTTTCATCATAATTGGTTTCACCAATTGGGACTTATGATCATTTTCCCAAGGTGACCCGTTAGAGGACTGTTCAACACAACGCAGTTGTATGGACTGGCACGTGTCACTGGTTCATCTTCTGAGTCTGAAACTCAAACCATAGAAATTAAATTTTGTGCTCTTTTTGGGACATCTTTAAAAATTTCATTTGGACTTTTGTATCCCAAGATATAGCAATTCCCCCCAAGTGTCATGTTTAGGGATGAGTCATGGAAGAGGATGGAACCCTAACTTGGAGGGATCATATATCCCATAATATAGCGAATATGAGGCTGAATTTTTGACACAGTGTAAATCAGGATTTTAAATTTGTTCTCTAAAATGTTCAGCTCCTAATCCTTCGTCCATACTGATATATAGCGAATGTACCAAAACTTATCAGTTTTAGTATTTAGGGTTTTTCCAACTCGGGGTCAAACTAGAGTTTGACTTTCCTAGAGTTATACTCAACCAAAAATATTAATATTGGTCTCTAAACTTTGATTTTGATGAGGAGATAAATCCTATGTTGGGATCACTCAAAAATTCCTCTTCTGTAAGAAGCCCTAATTTCCCGCACCGAAAACTGAAAATGCTCGAAATTGAATTCTGCTTCGACATAAAGATGTACCCTTCAATGGAGATCCAGCCTAGCATAATTATGTTGATTGATTGTGAGGAGAGACCCAAAAAGTAAGAAGCCCTAGCTTCTGCATCTGCACAATGTCTTCTTCTCAGGTTAGCTCTGATACCATGTTAGATTTTTATCATTCAAGCTAGCATTACGGTCTTAGGATCTTTAACTAAGAGAATAACATGCACAACAATAAAACACAAGAGACAAGAGACACAAAGAATTTTCCTTGGGGAAACCATAAATGAGAAAACCTCGCAACTTCCTCAGAGATAGAATCAGCACCAAAATTAAAACCTGAAAAGAGTAATATGATCTCCCGACAGCAGTACTCTCTCTCTCTGATCTCAGTGTCTCCTCTCTCACTCATGCGCCCCAATGAGTGAGTTTATGTGTGATAAATAGAGAGGATCACTCTCTATTTATATTCTTTTGTTCACTTTAAACCCACTCCAACATGTCGGCCTCACTTAACAATTACTTACTAGAGCCGACATCTCTAGGAGTGTCTAATAACCCTAGTGCCCCACAACTTCTGGGGACTTTGCCTCCTCCAACCGACAAGGAGGTTTATCCTTAACACAATGGTGGGGACCATTACCCCAACTTATAATGACTCACCTAGGGTCGACTTCTCTAGGATAGTCTAATAACCCTAGGTCCCCATAACTGTGGGGACTTTAACCCTTGACCAATAGGAGGGTTACCCACAATGACTTGACATGACTTGTTTACATTATAGAAACTTCCTGGAATAAACATCGAGGTAAGACATGACTCAAATACATTACAAACACATCCTGGAATAAACATTCGGGTACAATACATAAGATATACGGATGAATACATTCTGAAGTTACAATTACATCAACACAAGGTGGGGTTGGAATCATCGAGATAGAGAATAAACATACAGTTCATCCTATATTCAATCCAAGAAGACTCAAGGTGGCCATGAGAGGAGGACCAACATTTCCAAATTAAGAAGAAAAAAAAGGTTCCCCTTGAGAAGGGACCTGTTGGTTGGTAGTACCAGAAGGCATAGCCATAACTATTTAACAAAGCTATCTCTCTTTATAATACTTTTAACTGTACAGGAAACAAGCACTACTCAATCTAAAGGAACAATCAAACATGTGATAGGAGTGGTTTGAAAGTTTGGATTCTCACAAGATTATCAAATCACCACAACTCGTGATATACCGTAGGGTCCAACAGTAAAACGTGACAAGGAGGATTGGAACCTTACCCTTTCCTGAATACCCAACTACCTGGACAATGCGTGCATAGTAATCTCCTTAAGTTTTGTTCTCAATGTATTGTGGTGGTAGGACAATCAAATGGATTTTCTCAGTTGGTCTCAGGACCTCTACAAGTGTCTCCCTATATACACAAGGTACATGGATCTCCACTCTGTAGTATTATTTTCTAATGCACAACCATTTGAAAGGGGCCTTCCTATATACTATTGAGTACATGAAATACCTTTCAATATACCTCAAGGGTACAGAAAAGGTTGTTGGATATACCAACAATACATGGAATAACCACACAATCCCAAGGATTTAGTGCAAGAAAATAATGTCAGCTCCTACGTTTAAAGACATCAGAACACATCTCTAATCTAACACACAATTTTCTAAATATTTTCAACTTAAAATATCACGTAATTTTATCTTGTATGGTTAAGTGAATGCATGGAAAGTTGGACCCGACTCAAAACCATGCAAGTATGAGTATGCAAGTATTTTATTTCAATGAAAAATATATATGGAAAGGAGAGACATATTTTATTTTCCTAAAACAAAAATGAAAAGATAAACACAATATTTCAATCACCCACATAATTCAACGCTCAAATTCTAAACAACTCAAACCAAAACCAAAACATGCACTCAAAAATGAAATGCAAATTTTCCAATTCTGATGAATACTATTTACAGAAAGGAGAAATATATTTCAAGCAAATAAACCAATCTAAAATCCAATGCAAGAAACATAAACTCTTGCTTAAATGCAAAAAAACATATAAATCAAAGAGACTACAGAATATACGATTCATTTTCCTAAAAAATTAAGACAGAAAACACTCAGAAACCAAAATTCATATGCAATATTTCAAAAATCAAATAGGGATTTAAAACCATACCTAGCACCACGCTTTGACAAGTGAGTACAGAGTGTTATAGGTTTAGCATCATGATTTGTCGACATCTACATAGTAGTGGCACCACTCTCTGTTCACTAGAGAGATGCGGTGGCACCGTTGTTTTCCTTAAGGGAAGGTGTGGTGGCCAATGAAGACTTTGAAATCACATAGAAAGGAGAAAAATAAAGATGTTAGATCTCAGGTACTATATCCAAATAACATATAGAAGTTAGAATCTAAAGCATTAGAGGCATATGAAGGAAGATCTAGCAATTTGAAAACCAAATCTAAGCAAATCATAAGAAGATATGATCTATGAACTGCAATTGGAAATGAAGACAAGTTTGAGAACAAAACCAAGAATTATGATCTATCTGCCCATTGGAGTTGCCAATTTTGTTACAAGAAGTACTCAACCAATGCGTGCAAAGGTTGTTTCTGTATCCTAAAAC
This sequence comes from Pseudotsuga menziesii, assembly GCA_001517045.1. NCBI lineage: Eukaryota > Viridiplantae > Streptophyta > Pinopsida > Pinales > Pinaceae > Pseudotsuga > Pseudotsuga menziesii. The sequence goes on along the minus strand of LPNX010583164.1, from coordinate 120,483 downwards.
AGTGAGTACTAGAACAAAGCAGTTACAATATAAAAGAAATTTCCCTAATATTGCATAAACTTCTTGAATCAAATACTATTCTTACCTTCCACGGGCTGTAAAGGTTGGTGTTTGGAGGTATAGATCTCTGCGGATGTCCTGTAAGATACACAAAAAACACAAACCAAATCAGAGTAACAAGCTAGTCTATGATCTTATCCATCACCAGTGTCTTAAATCACCATTATTGAATCTCCTTTCATCAATTACATACCCACGCACAATAGATTTTGGTGTGGATATTACCACACAATTCACAACAAATTTAAAACTATTTTTTTGTTATGCTAGTAGTTAAAATTTCTCCGTCAAATTTAAATTTCACCCAACAAGTGATATTGTTGTCTAGTTAAATTTCTATCAGGTGGAAAGTTGGTAACATGCCAACAGGGTGTTACCAAGGTGTGTGAAACACCCCTAAAGAAATAAAATAGAGATAAATATACCAAAAATAAAGCGCATAATTTAAAGAAGCATCTAGGCCATAATATTGTTGAGCACTCAATCATTGCATGGACAATCATGTGTTGCCATGGATTTTTAAATTTAGCTCACAACAAACCTTAAAGTTTAATCTTCTCAAATGGAAAATTTGCAAAACAAAGACCAAAGGAGTGAAAAAAAATTGAATTCTTGGGAAGTTAGAGGAGTGACTAATATTCCTAAAAATTATGTTGTGACACAATGTGAAAAATATGACCATAATAAGTAGATTCTACACAGGATTTTAGTGCAAAATCTAGATAGCTTAAGACCGAAAACACCAATCAAGATAATAGCTATAGAGTATGTATCCTACAAACACATATTGTTGATAATATTAACAATTAACATGTATTTTCAAACGTACATTTGTATTATACTAATTCTATATATTAAACTCACAAAGCAAAAGATCAATTTTCTAACTCACTAACCAACATAATAGTGTGTTATTCATCTCTTTTATAGACTAAGAGACAAGGGAGTATGCTAGATATCTTGATACATGCAAAAGTATTAGGTTTGATTGTGTCAATTCTCAACCCTAATTAATATATCTAGTGCTCTCACCTACATGAATTACACTACCAAATTTTGTGTGATAATATTAACAATGAACATGCAGTTCTAAACTCTTACAACTAAATTTGTATTATACTAATTGTAAAGAATAAAATCACAAAGAAAATTATCAAATATATAACTCACTAACCAACATACTGGCGTGCTCTTCATCTCTTTTATATAATAAGAGAGAAGGGAAGATACAAAATATTTGGACATATGCAAAAACATTAGGTTTGGTTGTGTCAAATCCTAACCCTAATCTATACAACTAGTTCACCCACTTGCATCAATAACAGTGGAAACGTTTGTGTGTTGTGAGCTAGAGGATGATTTTGACATGTAGGCATTCACACTCTTCCTTCATAGGCATGTACTCACTCAGATCCTCATCTAAGTGCTATAAATACCTAGCGATTTGAGCCCTTTTCTAATAATAGATCCTTCACATGTATAACTGAACTAAGCTAAAATGAAACATAACTTAAGTTTAAATGGAGGTGGAAAATTTGGAAATAAGTAATATTGGCGCATCCATGTCAAAGGAACAAATGCATTATCTACTCCACTACATATCTGCACTTTCCCCACACTTTACTACGCACAAGAAGACTGGAAAAACTTTAGATGTTGCACAATCCTATTGTTATACCTAATTAATGTGTGATCCCTAATGTGGTGAAGAAGATTGTCTGAGCTACTACATAAAATCAAATAGGCTAGTGCATCTCACCCAATAATTTTGTTGGTCACGTGGCTAAGTTTTGCTAGCAATTTCCTAATTCGGATCCCTTGGGTGAGGTGCATTAGTCTATGCCAAAAGGTTTGCAAGGGATCCCATCCAAAAATGTGAGGAAGCATCCCTTGTGTTTCCACATGAGATATTCCTTGGGGTGAATAAAAAGTATATTGAAAATGCATATGCTTATAGTAATTGACATGCAAGGAGATTATTTTTTTTATGAAAACAATTTACAAATAAAGCACACATAAAGTGGAACTAGACAAAATGTAATAAGCATCACTATTGTGAATCAAAGTAGACAAGTATGATAGGGTAATTCATAATATAAAGAACATTGATAGGCTTTAAATAAGTCTAAATGACTAGGAATTTTACATAGCTACTACATTATACCAATTCCCAACACAAATAAATGCTAACATTTTAGAAATGATTGCATGTGTACTCCTTTCAACATGGGAATATTTAGGTTTTATGAGAGAATTTGAGGTCAAAAATGGGCCTCAAAAGGACCAAAATGTACTATAAAAATCAACCAATTACATTCTAGTAGATGACATCATCCCCCATGGTTGAGGTGGCATTGCATGAGTTAAAAATGCTTATTTGTCACATTTTCTATGGTGGTTGAAAACCCATAGTTAACCAAGAAAGTGGTACAAGTACTTTTAAGTCATAAAGTGAAGTACTCACAATAAAAGTCATTTCACACTTTCTCATAAAATAATATTATTGTTATTTTCAAGTAAAGTACTCACAATTCACTTTCTCATAAAATAATATTATTGTCATTTTCAAGTAAAGTACTCATAATTCATAAAAATGTCTTTTCACATTTTTTTATAAAATAATATATTGTCATTTTCATGTTTTTTAATTTTAAATTATATATTCACTCAATTGTATTTAATATCATAATGTCAAACTAATATATATTAAATTTTGTACTTTTAAAATAAATTAAATTCATGAATGATGTTTATATGAAAAAAATATGTTAGTTATGCATATACATTAAATTCATTTTTGTTTAATTTTATTTACAAGTTCAATACAAATAAATGCTAAAGGACAATAATTTTTTGGGGAATTTACAATGAATCTTAGTCACATCATTGTAGAGTTATTTTATTAATTTTATATATTGTCAATTTAGAAAAGTAACTCAACCATGGTTATTTATATTGTGCATAAAAAGTAGTGTAGGAGATGAGTTGTCATATATACCTACCTCATAAAACCCCTAACTCATAATATTTTAATATATCTTATATTTTTGTAGTACATCTCTTAGGAGGCCCACTTTTGACCTCAAATTCTCTCTAATGGTTTTTATTGACAAGGACAAGAAAAGAACCACCTATACTAGTAAATCGGTATGTTTACTTGTACAATCATTCTTTAGATTTTAAATAATGAATCTATTTTTTTGTATAATTAATATGTCAACATTTCTTAAAGTTTATTATGTCATTGGACCTTATGAAATTCATTTTTGAATCAGCTAGAAAAACTAAGGTGTTATGTTTACAACACATAGTCAAGTCCATAGCCTTAAATCTTAAATAATGCATCTTCAAATACCTTCTTGAATTCTTGTTAGGACAATTTGTTGGGATATAATAAACCCACTTAATACTTAGGATAAAATATTTAATCATTATTTGATTCATTTCCTACCCACTAGCCTAGATAGTTAGCATCCACTTGGCATATATACCCCAAGAGTGCTTTTATCCTGATTTTGGTTTGATCCTGCCAACTTTATTGAATTCCAAAATTAGCAACTATGCCTTCCTACAGATTCTTCCTTTATACTACTTTATTCCTTCTTTTCAGAGGATAAGGTAAATCTAGTCAACTCGGCAACTGCTATCTTTTATGGCCAACTCATCCTCCATGATTTTCTCTCCATATTCCATGATTAGAAATCTTTTCCTTTACACATCATCACTCACTCATTCCTTATCTAATTCGTGAGATCTTGGTCTGATTAGGAAACTACTTTAGTCACATATGGGGGTTTGTCATATTTAGTAAGCCTGCTTTACGAGCTAGCATGAGTTGTCTCCTACAAACTCTATTTTCCTTTACAAGGATGTATTACCTATGTAATAATATAAATCAATCATCATTCATTGACCATTCCTAATGTGTGTTCATGATTCTTATTCTTATCTCCTCATTCTAATACTCTGCAATTCTCTGTGAGGTTAATTATGTGCCTAGACCCTTAGCTAGTTTATAAAATTCATGATGCCATCAAGGATATAGAATTCTGACATTATATCAAAGCCTAGGTTATCAAATATCTACATGAAATCAAAGCTTTGAGATATCATTAATTAATCCTCCTTTTCATATTTGTAGCTTTATTCTGCAGGTACAACTTCAAATGGATTCAAGAGTATCAGTTCCTCTTATTGCTCCATTCACAAGCTATTTAGAGTGGAAATTGAATATGATTTCATCTCTAAAGAGACAAGGTCTCTATGACGTTTCTATTGGAGTTGGTAAAGAATATTATGAAGAGATAAGTGACTGGATGAATGATTGCGATAGATCTTTTGGATCTATGTGTCTGGCTATTTCTCCAAGCATGCACTACCTTATTGATTCTGCTAAATACCCAAAGGATCTCTGGACAACATTGGATATAGTTTTGGACAAGCACAATGAGGATCCTTCTACCAATTTGGATAGAACCTCTATATACTCAATGATTTCTCTCTCTCAATATGTCTCAACCTCTACAACCTCTGAAAACATGAAGTTGCTATACATTTTTTTGAGAATCAATCACACTGAAAATGCAAGCTCATCACAATGACAACAACAACAAAAATTTAAAAACTCACAAGGATGTTCCTTGCAATATCCTTTTCAAAAGGGTAGTTTTAGTTTGTATTATAAGAGTCACATTAATGGGAGGACACAAACATGTGTCAATAAGGCACCATTTTTTAAACATTTGTTATTTTGAAAAATAATAAAAAATAGTGTTTAAGTTTGAAAATCCTCAACATATACTCCATTGCAAAGTACAATCTATGTAGATTATGAATGTACATTTGGTTTCTGTAAAATTAACAACCATCTCTAAAAACAAATGAAGGGCACATAGGTCACTCATTATCCCAACCTAAAAATTTAAAGTATATGTCGTTGGTTCCCGTCAAATATTTCCTACTATATGTCCATAAAAAAATTCCAAAAAAATCTGAGTACGAAGCTAATAGAATTCTTTAAACCCCTTGTGTTTACGTCCAGGTGAAATTCCTATGGGGGATATGGGTTTGAAAGGGTTTAAGTTGAAAAACATAATTTTTTGCATTTTTTTGTCAAAAAACAGGCAAAAAGTGTATACCAACTTCGTGTTTTCACCCAACTCATGCAGTTCTTGTTCCTACCATTCTCTTTGATTCAAATGCTTTGTCTTTCTATTAAGAAGAAAATATTGAAGAGCCATATTTTTGTGTATCTATTGAAGTTGAAGATCTTGATTCGTCTTCTTACAACGCTAATAATGAAGAAGAAGTGAATAATGAAGCTACAATTTCCATTGTTGATGATTATGTCACACATTTAGTGTTATCTATGTCTTCTATCATGGATTCTGAGATCCATATGCCAGGCCCTTCACACTTTGTGCATACCTCTCTCCTTGATGGTGCATGACTTAGTGGCTTCCTGGATGTTTTCTTAGCCAGATCAAGTCCTATTTATGTCAAACCACTCACTATAGTTGACCCCATGTGCTTCCGAAACTCCTCCTTTGTTCTTCGCACTCATTCCCAGAGCCTCCTTGAATATTTTTAACATCATTCTCTTTCCTCCTTACATGATTCTACCACAGAGGATTCTTTATCAGTCTATGCTCTAGAAGATGACATATTTTCTTCTCATGTGTCTACTAATGTGCTAGTATGTGTTCCTTTCGATACCTTAGCAACTAATTTAATATATGGATTCTTTTCATTCACCCTCCTTGATCCTAATCCTTCTCCTTTTTCCTACATGATCACTTGCACACTTCCTCTTAGTGTAAATAAATTTGGAGATATTATGAATTCGCTTGGACACTTATTTGACCTATCTGGAGCTGATTTCATATCTATTGGTTCGAAGTTCAAGTCATCATATCATGTTGGAGTCGATTAAAACTATCAATAACTTTCAGTCCTGCTTACACATCATTGGATCACAGTTGTTCTACATGGTTCCAGTTTCCATCCTGCAACATTTTATGTTTTTTATCCATGTGAGAAAATCTCTCTTCTTCCCAAGAAGAAGATTCCTCTAGACATAAGAATCTAGTTTGGAGCAGCAACAACACTAGTACCAGCACCAGTACCAGCAATTCAACATTTTTGTTTTTCCTTTCATTTCCTTTCTTGATGGAGAATTTTCCCCACGTGGTTTTGCCTCTTTCCCCAGTTCTTTGAACAAGATAAATTGTAAAAGGGTCACCATAGCCTTGTTTTTGGGCCCTATATGCATCTATAATTCTAATTATTTCAAATATATCATCATAAATTCAGACATAAAGGGGGTTTTGGGATATAATAAACCTATTTAATACTTAGGATAAAATATTTAATCATTATTTGATTAATTTCCTACCCACTAGCCTATATAGTTAGCATCCACTTGCACAAGATGGTCAAAACTTTCCATATATACCCCAAGATAACTTTTATCTTGATTATGGTTTGATCCTTCCAACTTTATTGACTGTCAGAATTAGTAACTGTGCCTTCTTGCAGATTATTCCTTTATACTACTTTATTCATGCTTTTCAGTGGATAAGGTAAAGCTAGTCAACTAGGAAACTGCTATCTTTTATGGCCAAATCATCCTCCATGATTTTCTCTCCATGTTCCATGATTAGTAATATTTTTATTTACACATCATCATTCACTCATGCCTTGGCTAATTCGTGAGATCTTGGCCTGATTAGGAAACTGCATTAGTCACCTATGGGGTTTTATCATATTTAGTAAGACTTCTTTATGAGCTAGCATGAGTTGTCTCCTAGAAACTATATTTTCCTTTATAAGGATGTATTACCTATATAATAATATCAATCAATAATGAATAAATCGTCATTCATTGATCATTCCCAATGCGTGTTCATGATTATTCTTCTTCTCCCCTTATGTTAATTCTCTGCAATTCTCTGTGAGGTTAATTGTGTGCCTAGTTCCTTAGCTAGTTTATAGAATTTTTGTTGCCATCAAGGCTTCAGAATTATGACACAAGTAAGTGTGTAAAAACATTCTACAAGTAGGCATGGCTAAAATTAAAACCCTCAAATATCTTTATGTTCTTTACTATTTAAATTGACATATAAAAATGAGGACCCTGTTCGGCTACATAAGTAATGAAATTTCTAAAAAAATCAAACATCATTAAACCTTTAGATGAACTAACAAAAAAGATCTAAAGTTTGTATAGAATGAATAATGTGAAAATTCATTTGAGTTATTGGACAAGCAGGTCAAAATTCAAAAGCTCTAACACTATTTTCCCCATTTTACACCCCATTTTGAGATGATTGTCAACATGTGATTTTTGTCACACAATCAATAGGGGTTACATGTATATGGATATATGGATAGCCTATGATCCTATATTCTATATTTTTGTTTCATGTTGTGATAATTCCCAAGTGCCAATGATCCCATAACATATGGATTTTCATGATACATTTGGGATAGTAGCTATGGGATGTATCTTCTCATTTTGTTTATTCATGTATGAGATATTGTATGGATCAATGTTGAAACTCAGACTTAGAATCAAAATTGGATGAGGGTTAACTCATATTGGAATCAGACTTGACATTAATGACTCAGACTGGTTTGATTTCAATCATTTGTTTTTTTTAAGAAAAATAAAATTTTCAAATTTTCAAGGGAATTAATTATTTTAAATATTTTAAACCATCGGAGAAAAAATATAAAAAGTACTCATGTATATACCATGTAAGGGTGAACATATCAAAATGGCACTAAGTGTGATACATATCTGAATCAAAATTGAAGAGCCTCTAAATGGGATATAGAGTTAAGAAAAACATGATATGTCTACAAGGCTACAATATAAACATGATCACTCATCAAAGTTCAAACTCATCATAGGGGCATATTTGACTCATTTCAAACTGTTGGCATACCTAGGCAGTTGACTATTGGATTAGGACAGTGGAAAGTTGAGAAAAAAAACCAACAAAACAACTCAATGGAAAAAAATAATAATGAGAAGGATATAAAATACTTTAATATATGTTGTATCCTCCTCAATAATATGATATATATACTATAAAAAATCCAATAAGACTTCCAAACAAGCTCCAAAACATCTACCTGCTCACCCTGCAATTTTGCTCCAAACCTCCAAATTCTCACAAATGCTTAATGAAGATGGTGTGAGGCAAATAGAGAGTGGGGGGTATCCTCATAAAAAATCAAGTGCAATATGTATCTAACCCAAAATAAATAAAAAAATAGGCTCTCAATGGCATGTAGAGTCCAAAAAACTTCATGGTACAACAAATAACTACATATCATCAAAATCATTGCTTATAGTGAGATCGTTTTCATCAATAACACCCTATTCATCAATTTTTTGTTAACTGCAGTTTGATTTATGACAGAGGTTCTGACATTTTCACATATTAATTTCACAAAATTAACAGAATTGGTATCAAAGTCCTAATTTATCATTTATGTCCTCGAGTATAGAAATTGATTATTCAACACACATTACAGAATTAATTATTCAACAGACATAGCTTTATTCAACACTCATAACATAAAATTCCTTGCACATTTTAAATTTTAACTTTTATTTAATATTTTTGAAGTTTATATATGGCTTATGAATCATTATTTATAACTTATATAATCATTATAGTTTCATAGATTCAAATTCATAATCAACACAGGCTCAACATTTTTAAATTTTAATTTATTTCATCTTTGTATTTCACCTCTTTGTAACACTTTTCCATGGAGAAAGATATGGGTAGTAAGCATGGTGCCAATCAAATGAGACACCCATAATCTTGAACTCCACAATATAAAGTGTAGTATACATAGGAAACAATATCCACTCAAACTCAATCATGCAACAACCCCAAGAAACCCTTACTAAGTTTGTGAAGAAGATATTAGATAACACAGATCAACAAAACAATAGTGTAGGTTCTAAAGAATGGAAATGTAGATCATGTAAACATGTGTTTAAGGGTAGCTACACTATATTATGGCATCATATTTTTACCATACTTGGGTTAGGAGTGAAGTCTTTCTCATGAAATCTAGAACAAATGATGGAGATAAGAAAGCTTCACATGAGTGCCACAGGAAGAACTCAATGAAGCACTCAATGCAACATTTATAGTAACATTTATAAATATCCTAGTAATAAAATTAGACATGTGTAATCTCCCTTTTTAATAAAATTTATTTCAATGACTAATTTTTCACATTTTTCCCTATTTCGACCTTTGACTAGTTTTGATGTCTAGGACTCCAAATTGACCCGAATGCTACCAAATATTATGAGAAGGTATATGAATAATATTAATACTTAAATATTATTTTCAAATATGATTTATGACCCTGAAAATAATTCTGCAAACGTGTTTTATACTATGGCCAAGGTAGGAGTTTTCACTAGCAAATTGGGGTTCCAATTCCCCTAAGGTAAATGTTGAAAATGGATTTCCAAATGCTCCAAAACCCACTCGAATTTATGAAAAGAGGAATATTATGTTTAAGGGAAATTATTAAGGTATAATTTGAATCATTATTCGTTTTATAAAGTCTGTTATAACTCTCTCCCAAACAGCTACAAAATCACTAGTTCGACCCTTGGAGAAATGGCACCAAATCTTCTCCAAATGCAAATAAACTGAGTAAGATGAATTCAAATGATTAAGTGCTGGATATGAAAATTTTAATACTCATAAATTGAATTCAATTAATCATAAATATATCATATAAACATTCTTTCATTAAAAATCATGAGCATTACGATGGTATACATCAATATAGTGTGGAAATGGTTGTTTGCTCATTAATAATCACTTTTACATACAACCATTTTGGTATTTAGACCTGAGACTTTATGAATATGAATAAAAGAGTGTATTAATATTATTAAAATAATAAATATACCATTATAATCTCTCCCAAAGAGTACAATAGCTCACCCAAAGCTCAATCCCTCCATGAGCAAGGATATGCAATAAAGACTGGAAACGGTTGAGAGAATGTGTTGCACTAGAAGAAACCAATAGATTCCATGTAGATTAAACCTGAAAATAAAAACTCCATTAAATATCCATGAAATACCTAAATTTTCTCTCCAAACACCAACTTGGATGGGAATCTTTCACCCTCGAAATTGGCTAAAGCAAGAAACTAGTCATCCACTAGCTCTTTGTCCTCTTGAAATGCAAATTTCTCAAATGATAAAAATCCCTTCTCTTGGTTGATACCTGTATTTTATAAACATAATTAGCCTCATAAGGTTACCAATCCATCCAAAAAATCAAGCCAATTCGAATTAGGGTGTGTGCTCAAGATTTTCCATGTGTCCTCCCTTTCCTAGCCTTCCACCTTCCCCCAATTCGAGTAGGGACCCATTGAGCTTCCCCAAATCACATGAGAGCCTTATTGGATGCTATATTTAGGCCTGAAATTTCATAATGGTCATATTTAATCCTTCAGGTCTTCAATATGTCATAAATTTCATATCATCTTCATCATTGGTGTCATAGATGTCATAAATGTTAGGGAATCTAGCCCAAGTGTCCAAGAAGCTCCCATTTGACTCTTCCTCTCACATGCAAGTTACATTTACTTAAAAATTAGACCTATGATGCATGTGGACAAGTGTATTAGCCTTATAAATCATCCAATAACATTATGCTTCCCATGGATTCCAAATTGCAAGAGGAGGATGCCATGTTGCACATAAATTCTAGCTTGTGTGGATCCCATAATCTCCATGTGTCTCCATGCTCCATTGCCACTTCAATTTTATCTTGTATTTATTTAATTAAATCTATTATTAAATATTTATTCCATTCTAATGTCTGAACATCATTTATTAGCTCCCTTATTAAAATTCCAAATGTATCCATCCAACCGAGGGAACTAGTAGGATTGACGGAATTGTCTTGCTATGCAATTATTTGAATGGGGACATTACAACATGGAGATTTATCTCATTGTATGCATATTTCCTAAAATAGTAAGGAAATCCACCACCCCAACAATATTTGAACCCAAAATACGATGAGAAAATATGACATAATATAATGAAGTTGACCCCATCGTCGGATTACGCCTTTGTAATTACAATTTTTTTTGTTCTTTTTTGAAATTTACTCCAGTTTCCATCGGATATTCGATGGTCGTTAGAAATACAAAAATAGTCGCCAGTAATCCGACGAATATCGTTGTATATTTGTCTTCTTTCATTGAAAATACAACGCCAATATTATAATGGTCACTATGCTAATTTCGTCGGATATCGGACGAGAAATTATTTTTAGAAACTATATATTAGAAATATTCCGACATATTTGCTATACAACCGATGGTTTGTGGAAGTTATAATTATCTTTGCACAGACAGTTTTACATACAAAAATCCACAATTATTTCAATTGTTATTGCCATTAAAAATAGTCAAGTGTGGACGTTTATTTTTTAAGGTCGATAATCATCAGTCAAGGTTGGTATCAAAAAATTTCAAAACATAACAATATTCTTGATCCACATGATCAAAATCGTGAATTGATTACTAGATTGTGGGATGAACTAAAAATAAAGGGTGATGGTAAATGCTATTATCCATGTAGTCAATGCAGGGGCTTTAAACGAAGAAGAATAAAGAACACAACATCTAAAAGACATTGTAGGGAATATGGGCATGTTGAGGGGGGACATCACTATCATCCATTGGTAATGTTTTCATTATATATGTCTTTATATTGATTGGTTTTGTAAATGCTGGTATCATTTTAATATTTCCTATATTAACTAATATCTTTAAATGATGGTTTCATGTAATTATAAAGGAAAGATCTCCTACAGCATATCGCATGGAGGATGTGCTTTCAGAACAAGCACTGATGGAACATTTAGTTATGAATAATGAAGAACAAGATAATGATCATATTGAAGAAGATGATCATACCAATAACATAGTTGAAGATGAAATTACAAATACATTGATCCATGATACATTCAATGTTAGAAATGATGATGATGATCATGATCATGAAAATTATGACTTTGATGATGTCCATAATTTACCTCTTCTTGAGAAGGCATACAAACCCCTTTATGAAGGCTCCAAAAAAAATATTCTCTATGTTATATTGTTGATAATGAACTTGAAGGCTATGAATGGTCTTTCAAACACATCAGTTACACAGATGTTAAGGTATGTAGTATATTCCATCACATATATATGATTGTGATAAAGGTTGTCTTTGTTCCTCTGATAATTTCATTGTTAATTCATAAGTAAAAATTATACGGATGAAACATGTTTCATTAATATTATTTATATATTATATTAACTAATTTTTTCCTTTAATTTGTTGTACTTTTATAGATGAATTTTTGTTACCACCATCAAATATTTTACCTCGCACATATCCATATTTATCTATCATCTTGAAATAAATTGGAATGCGGTATGAAGAAATTGATGCATGCCCTGATGACCATATTATATATTATAAAAAACATGAATTTGAAACAGAGTGTCCAGTTTTTCATAGTAGTAGATATTGAATGGATCAAGTAATAAAAAAGGTTCATCACAATTTTCTTCGTTATATTCCCATTATTCCACATTTGCATTGTCTCTTCAGGTGCAAAAACATAGAACAATTTATGGATTACCATGCACATAATAGAATTCAAGATGGTATTCTTCGAATTCCTGTTGGTGGTTCTGCATTTAGAGATATGGAGGAAAAATGGCCACAGTTTAAAGGAGAACATCGTAATTTTAGACTTTCTTTGGAAGCAGATGGTGTCAATCCATATGCAGAGAAGATATATATTTATTTGGTGTGGCCTAATTTTGTTATCAACAATAACATTCCTCCATGGTTGTCAATAAAGTGGGAGTACATAATGTTGGCAATGAGTATTCCAGGTATGTGTCTACAACAATTTTTTTTAATATAGTGGCATCTCATTTGTCATATTTTGTATCATAACGTTATTTTTTTCTTTTATTTTTTTGTATTGATTATATATCTTAATGTGTTTAATAATTATATGTTTTATATGTTCAAATCAATCAGGTAAGTACCAAGTTAAATATATGAATGTATATATCAAGCCTCTTATTGATGAACTGCTAAAGCTATGGAATGACATCACTATGCATGATGTGTCTAGACCAATATGACAAAGGAAATCTCAATTCCATGTAATGCTTATATGTGTTGGACACACCAGGTACACCGAGAGGGGGGTGAATCAATGTGCGCAACTTTTATTACCTTTTTAATATTAACAATCAACAACTTATTCAATATTATGCATTATCACATTATCATTATATCATCATCAACACTATTATCATCATCATATTACCATCACATAAGAATCATAGCATGATACAAAATACACAAAATTTTACGTGGAAACCCAAGTCCTGGGGGGGAAACTAGGGAAGCCTTATAATAATAGTTTTCTAGCAACAAGTGGAAGGAGGAAACAACCCCCTTTCTACAATGACTTCAATTCTCCAGCTATAACTGGAAGGAGGCTACAACCCCCTGATTTACAGGCTACAATCTGATGGAAGATCCAAATCCCTAGTTCTACAACTATAACCGGAAGGAGGATACAACCCCATTTCCTTGCTCTGTTTTTCCACCCTGATAAGAAGATAGAAGCTGCTTAACCACGACTGCACTAATCTTGTGGACCTGCTAATCAACACCTGTACTATACTACATAATATATACCACACTGCATAACCATTGCCACTACTAACCACTGCTTATCAACTGATCACTACTCATCAACTGATCTTTGTCCACTTTATCATAATACTCATCAACCTATACAATAAACTTAGCCAATCAAGTTTTACCAATCAATATGTTACTCACATCATCTAACTCAGACAATCTGAGTCTAACCAACTACACACCGAAATCAGTCCACCTAAATCAAACCAACTGCTCATACAACTTGCCCAGTCTAAGTTAGACCAACTGCAAATAAGAGAACATGTACTAATCTTGCTCAACTGAACCTGTGCCTAATCCAATATGTAACTGCTCAAATACCTGGCTATATTTTCTCTATGGGAAACCTACTTTCTTACTTGGTCAAGATAGGGTTAGGATATTACAACTACAAAATGACCATGACTTTACTCACCCAATCTTACTCACCTCAGTGACACCATAACCAACCCTTAAGACTCAACAAACACCTCAGTCAAGCAAAGCTTGAAAAACAACATCAACCAACCATATTCAAATAAGAAGATGGTCAACCAACCCTTCTTACTTGGCCTAGTTCATAAAGTAAGAGACACATTTTAGCAACCAAGATACTTCACATACAGCCAACCAAAATTTTTCCAATAACACTCAACTCAATGGTACCACAACCAACCTCAAACATATTCAAGGAAGACTTGGCAATTAAACATGACAAAACTCAACCATTAACTAACCTCAGCTAAGAAGATAAAAGACTTAACCAACTATGTCAAACTCAATCAATCACATAAACTCTTAGACACAAAAGGATTTATCACTCCACTCAAATCAAGTCATCAAAGCAAATTTCAAGCAAATAATCACTTACAATATTGTTAAAGGTTGTCATTAACAGTCAATAACATTCCTACTCCACTTAAGTCAAAGACACAATGATTAACACTTGCAAGCTAGTTTTTAAAGAAAACACTTAGTTTGATCAAATAAATCACTCACAATATATATTGCTTACATGTCAACTTCTCATTCAATACTACACTATACAATAGCCAAGATAAACACCAAGATCTATGACAACAATATCCAAGATAATCATCAAGATCTATATCAAGATCACATCAAGACATATGCCAAGATAACCATAACCATAGCCTCCATAACATATTCAATGGATTCAAAGGTATATACCAATATATAGGCTCACATACTAAGATCAAAGATGAACTCTATCCATGAGAGACATGTGCTATCACAAGAGAAACCCTTAAGCATAAACCATACCTTTTTGAATATCAAAAGATGAAGAAAATTATAAAACCAAAATAATCTCTAGATCATGTCATCACATAGCCCTCGTAACAATATTTCCAATGTTCCAAGAATTTTGTAATCATGATTCCGTATGAGAACGTTATGTCAATTTTAGTGAAGATGCCCAAAACATTTTCCTCCACAAAATTTCGCATTTTTCTCCAAGAGTTTTGAAATACTAAAGAGAGAATTGATTAATGAACAAATGAAATATTTGATATTATATTTATATAGATCATGGAGGAATTTAGTACCTCAAACTGGGCTGACATGCAATTCAAAATTACAAATAATTAAATTCTCTTTTGTTTGGTCAGCTCACCCAAAAAGGTGGGGTACACCAACTTCAAAAATTCATATCTCTTCAATTTGTAAGGAGTTATAATATGATACACATATCAATGGAAATGGATTGATAAGGACTATCTCCCTATGATGGGTTTATTTGAAAATTCTTGTTCTAATACCCTTAAATTATTTAATTTGTCCAGAACTCCAAATATTTCACACATGAGGGTGCCAAAGACAATACCACCAACTACAAGAGTTTCAAAGTCTTCTTCAACATATCGAGGCACGTTTGTGGGATCTACCTCCACATAATCCCAATAGCCATATAATCACAAATAGGACCATACATCCCCATGGTTCAAGACCCCAAGGCACCACATGCGAGGGTTTCAAGGACTCTTTCAAAGATATCATATAATATTTAAACAAGATACTTTCCATGGAATTCAATCCCATCACATAGGATAATATCGCCAAGTAATGAGGGCATCATGACCAAATATTCCATCATATCAAATGCTCCAACAATCATGGGATTACAAACCACCATATGTATGGATTCTAAGACCCAAATCATTTCCAAATGCACCATCAATGATCATATAGTTTCCAAGGGTCATCATGCCACCATTTATGTGGGCACCAGACCTTCTCATGCATAAGGACCATCTCCAAGGTTTCCATGACCCCAACAAGGGATACACGGGCATCAAGATCTTCATCAAGGGTTCCAAGTTTTCATCAAGTCATTAATGACCACATCATCACCTTTAAGGGGACAAGGAACATTAAGTCATCAAATGTGGGCCAAAGGGATTCTTCAGGTATTCTTCATTAATCAAGGGGATTCATAGGATTCTTCAACCACCTCAACCACACCATGAGACCTCCAAGGGTCAAGATCCATCATGACATCATATGTGGGGTTGCTAGACGTTCTCTTGGGGTACCATGAACTCAATAAAACACAAATGACCACTGAAAGGGTCATTTGGACTCTTGGAACTTCTTCAACCTACCAAGGACACTTTTGTAGGGTATTGGGGCATAATTTTTGGTACTGGGGAACCGTAAAACATCTTTGAGGTACGCAAACAATATACAAGGTGTTAAGGGATTTTTCCATTGTCCCAAGGGCTCCAAGGGATTCAAAATTGGGATTGGACAAGATCAAAAGGTATCCTTAGAAATTGACACTTACTTAACCCTCAAGGGATCCTCAAGGGGAACCAAGACATGTTGGCATCAATGACTATACACGGTTGGCATCAATGACAACTTAATCAACAATTGCCCCTTTGTCATTGATGACAACACCATAACTCTTCTTTGGAACATGTTCCCCTTATTCATGACTTCTCTCCCCCTTTCGCATCAATGGAAAAGGGAAAATTCTTTAACCATACTACTCCCCCTCAAGCCATGCTCCCCCTGTCATAAAATTTCTCTTCCTTTCCAACTTTTCTTCCTGTTTGCATTAATGGCAGCAAGATCTTATTTTGGAAATACTACTTCTCTTATTACTGATGCTACTTTGGCGGACTTGTATTCTGTCACACGAATACTGATGGAACTGTTAGAATTTTATCATTCAAGCTAGCATTATGTTAGGATATTTAACTGAGAGAATAACAAGTACAACAATCAAACACAAGAGACAATGAACACAATTTTTTTCTTTGGGGAAACCATAAATGGAGAAAACCCCGCAACTTCCTTAGAGATAGAATCAGCACCAAAGTAAAACCCCAAAACAGTAAGATGATCTCCCGACAGTAGTAGCCTCTTTCTTTCTAGCCCCAGCAACTTCTTCTCCCTCAGCTATGCGCTAAAATTGAGTGTGAGTGAGTGTGTGATAAATAGAGAGGCTCACTCTCTATTTATACTAATTCCCGACTTGACAATAACTCACTAGGGCCAACTTCACTATGAGAGGCTAATAACCCTAGGGCCCCGGAACTGCGGGGACTTTAACCCTTGATCAATAGGAGGGTTACCCATAATTACTTGACATGACTTGTTTACATTATAGAAACTCTCGATCGAAACATCGAGGCATGGCATGACTCAATTACATTACAAACACATCCTAGAATAAACATCGGGGTACAATACATAAGATATACAAGTGAATACATTCTGAAGTTACAATTACATCAACACTCCCTCTTAACTAGGAAGGTATTCTCTTGACACAATTTATCAACACAAGTCTTCTTCTCTATATCATCTGGATCATCATTGAGTTCTCATCATCTTCAAGTCATCTTCATCTAGATCTGGATCATCATCACTGGATCTGGATCATCACTCGATTTGGATCGTCTCTGCTGGATCAACATCACTGGATCTGGATCATCACTCAATTTGGATCATCATCAATGGATCTATATCATCACTCGATATGGATCATCACTCGATCTGGATCATCATCACTGGATCTGGATCATCATTGGGTTAACATCACTGAGTGTTATCTCATGATTCTTCTTGTCATAGGAAGTTCTACAGAGCCAGCTCTTTTTCATGCTGGGTGTAGGCCTAGCCTCCATGTAGGTCTTCTTCAGCGCTTATATCTGACCCTAAGTTAGAATGGCCTGCCCAACACTTACATATGACCTTGACTTGTTAGAAAGGCATGCCCAGCACTCACATCTGACCATGAGAGGAACACATCCACCATCATGTCAGAATGGCCCAGCCCTCACATTTGACCATGGAAGGAACTTAATCCTCTCACCATGTCATAATGGCCTAGCCCTTACATCTAACCATGGAAGGAACTTAATCCTCTCACCATGTCAGAATGGCACAGCCCTTACATCTGACCTTGACTTATCAGAATGGCACAACCCTTACATCTGACCTTGACTCATCAGAATGGAACAACCCTTACATCTGACCTTGACTCGTTAGAAAGGCTCTCAGTCCTAGACTAAGGATCCCTGGTAACTGACCAGGTGCCTCCATTCAAAGAATGGAAACAGCCCTTATATCCGATCAAGTGGGAACATATCCCTCAATCACATCAGAATGGCCCTGCACTTATATCTTATCATGTGAGACTACATCTCACAGTCATGTCAGAATGGCCCTTAGTCCTAGACTGAGTATTCCTGGTAACTAACCAGGTACCTCCATTCAGAGAATGGAAATAGCCCTTATATCTGATCATGTAGGAACCAATCCTATAGTCATATCAGAATGGCTCAGCACTCATATCTGACATGGAAGGAACCAATCCTCTCACCATGACAGAATGGCTTATCCCTGACATCTGACCATGGAAGGAACTTAATCCTCTCACCATGTCAGAATGGCTCACAGACTCATCACTTCCCTTTGGAGGGAACCTCGATCTGGAGAACACCAAGCTTCTCCCTAAAGTACTCAAACTTCACTTTGGCCAATGGCTTTATCAACACATCAGCTATCTGTTCATCCGTTGCAACATATTGGAGCATCACTACTCCTCTCTACACCATATCCCTGATATAGTGATACTTGATCTTGATATTCTTTGACTTGTCATGGAACATCGGATTCTCCGACAACTTCACACAACTCTGGTTATCGCAATATATACAAGTAGCATCTAACTGGAGATCAAATAAATCATACAGTATCTTTCTCAGCCATACGGCCTCACAACTAGTTGAACATGATGAAACATACTCTGCTTCAGCTGTACTTAGTGCCACACAGGATTGCTTCCTACTAAACCAAGATATCACACCTGATCCCATACTGAAGCAACACCCTGAAGTGCTCTTCCTATCGATGGCACTGCCTACCCAATCTAAATCAACATAACCCTCCAAGTTAATCTTCTGACTTGCCTCATACTTGAGCCCATAATCAACTGTACCCTTTAGGTATCTTAGAATATGATTTGCAGCAATCAAGTGAACATGTCTCAGATCTGTGAGGAACTGGCTCAAGTTGTTCACAGCAAAGCAAATATCTGGTCTTGTGTTCATTAGGTACATCAAGGACCCAATCATCTGACGATACATTGTAGCATCAACTGCTTCTGATGAAGCATCACTCAATATCTTTAGCTTTGATGCCATAGGTGTGGTCATGGCCTTGTAGTCCATCATCCTGAATCTCTTCAGGATCTCTACCATATATTTCCTTTATCTGAGGGAAATTCCATCTGCATTCTGCCACACCTCCATGCATAGAAAATAATGCATCATACCCAAGTCCTTCATTTCAAACTCGGGAGCAAGCTTCCTCTTTGTATTAGTAATCAACCCATCCATACCTATTATAAATAGATCATCTACATACAGTAGGAGCATCACTAGGTTTCCATCTTCAACCTTGTAGTAAAGGTTGGAATCTGCATTACTCTTGGTAAAGCCCAAACTGCATAGAAAGTTGTCGATTCCTCCGTACCATGTCCTGGGTGCCTGTTTCAAACCGTACAGGGATTTCTTTAATCTACACACATGAGACTCCCTGTCATGTGTCTCAAAACCGAGTGGCTGCTCCACATATACTTCCTCTTCCACTACACCATTCAAGAAAGTAGTCTTGACATCCATTTGGTGTATCTTCCATTTCATCGCTGCAACCAGAGCAAGTACTGATCTGATGGAATTGTATCTAGCTACAGGTGCAAAATTTTCTTCATAATCTATTCCTTCTTTCTGGGAGAATCCACGAGCCACAAATCTTGCTTTATATTTTTCTATGCTGTCGTCTGCAGCATGCTTGATCTTGTAGATCCATTTGGAAGTTACAACTGACTTCCCTTCTGGTCTTGGGACAACATCCCAAACATCATTCTTCATGATTGATTAATACTCTTCGATCATAGCATCCTTCCATTCTTTCCTTTCTGTAGCTTCTTCATAGTTGGAAGGTTCTTTATTGATGAAATCACATAATAATGCTACATACCCAGAGCAGGACCTGGTCCTCTTTCTTTCTTTGTGATTCTCTTCTAGAGCCCCATATCTTTCTGCACCTTGGATAGCTTTTCATACCAAAGTAGGTTTCCTCTTATGAGGATTATTCTCCTAAGGTGGATCTACAGGTTCTTGAGGTTCTTCAAATTCTTGATCTTCTTCTTGAATTTCTTCGTTCATGGTTGTGTCATGAATTCTGGGTGCTTCTGTTTCTTCAGGTTCTTTAGCAAGCCTCTTTTTGGATTTATTGTAAGCTAAGTCTTCGTCAAATGTTACATCCCTACTGATGTCGATATTCTTGAATCCTGGGAAGTATATTCTATAAGCCTTCGAGCTTTCAGAGTATCCCACAAATATACCCTTCTTTCCTGAAGGATCTAACTTTGTCCTCTTTTCTTTTGGAATGTGTATGTACACTAGACAGTCGATCATTCTAAGATGGCTGACTTCTGGTTTCTTGTTCGAAAAGACTTCTTCAGGTGTATTTTTCTCAAGTAGTCTGTGTGGAGTACGGTTCTGTACATACACCGTTGTTTTGGCAACTTCTGCCCATAAATGCATGGGAAGATCTTTGTCATGAAACATACCCCTTGCAGCTTCCATGATCGTTCTATTCTTCCTTTCTGCAACCCCATTCTGTTGTGAGTTATATGGAGTGGTTAACTCCCTCTTAATCCCTAAATCTTTGCATAAATATTTGAATTCATTTGATTTGAATTCTCCGCCATTATCTGATCGAAAAATCTTGATCTTCTTCTCAATGTGGTTCTCAATCAAGGCTTTGAATTCCTTGAACTTGTTGAATACTTCATCTTTGTTCTTCATGAAGTAAATCCATGTCTTCCTAGAAAAGTCATCAATAGTATACATACCCGCTTAATGAACTTGATGACATTGGACCACATACATCGGAGTGAATGATTTCCAATATTCCTTTTTCCTTACTCTCTCTACTCGGAAATGTTTTCTTTGTATTCTTTCCTTTTGTACATCCTTTGCAGAATCCATCATGTTTTGCCTAAATTTTTGGAAGACCTTCAATAGCTTTGCTTGCAAGTGGTAGTGCTCTGTAGTGCACATGTGCAAGCATTCTATGCCAAAGTTCATTTGGCTCTACTGATTCATGGACCAAAGCTTATTCTAAATGGCCCTTCAATTTGTATAGGACTCCCTATTGTTCCCCAATCACTACTGCATCATCAAAAGTATTTCCTTTTGGCCACATGAGAACTTGGCCATCTACAAATGCAACCCTCATGCTTTTTTCATCTAATGCAAATATGGAGAGGAGGTTCTTATTAAGTCTCGGTAGAAACAATACATCCTTCATCTTCATAGACTTTCCAGATTCTAGCTTATAGGAGGATTCCCCACTACCTTTTATTGGATACTGGTAGTCATCTCTGAGTTTCACCTTGTGGGGTGATTCATGTTCTGATAGTCTCAAAAAAGACTCCTTGAATCCTGTCATATGTTTGGAAGCCCCACTGTCTATCAGCCAATCATTGCTTCCATGTGTAATGTTTCTCGTGAGAGCGGAAATCAAAACATACTCTTCATCACTTGAAGAATCATCACTTTCTTGCTTGTTTCTCTTTGTGGAAGGTTCTTCATCTTCTACAGCATGAGCATGATGTATTCTCTTGTTGTTTTTCTTCTTGTGAGAGTTTCTTTTGTTTCTAGGACAATATTTGGCATAGTGTCCTATTTCATCACAAGTATAACATCTAACTTGAGTTTTCTTGTAAGAAGAGTGCTTACCTTTAGAATGATGATGGTGATGATGGTCCCTTCTGGTTTTCTTGGATTGAATTGTGAGAGCTTGATATTCACTTCCCATATTTACTTCTCGAGATGCTATCTGAGCTTCTTCTTGTGATCATTCTTCCCATAGTCTGCTGAACTTGACTAACTTCTTTCTGGCACAGATCCCTTGAATGAAAGAGTCCCATGTCCTAGGGAGACCATTCAAGGTGGTCATTACAATCTCTGCATTCTCCACTTCTTCATCCACTGCTTCAAGTTGTTATTTGATCTGGGATAGCCTTGTGAAGTAAGAATTTATGGTCTCTACATTTTGAATCCTCACATTCTTCAACTGGTTCCTCAAATTCATCTTCCATTTTATGTTCTTTCCTTCAAATAGTTTGGTTAGGGAATCAAACATAGCTTTAGGTGTCTTTCGGGAGGACACCTGTGGTATGAGGTGATCCTTGATTGAATCAGCAATAATCCTCTTATCCATAACCATCTTATTCTTGTGTAAGGCCTTAGCCTCATCTCTCTCTAGAACTAGAACCTCCTCATTGATGTAGGAGTCCAACTCATTTTCTTCCAGGACCAGGGAGATCCTATACTTCCAATCTCAGAAGTTCTCAGCTCCCTTAAGCTTTTCATCAAGCTTGGTATGATGAGACATCTTAACTGAGAACCTCAAATGGAAATACAAAATATTTAGATCTTACTAGGTCAAGATGTTGGAACTGGATCTGAAGCTGAATTTCTGCAGTGCTCATTCAGGAGAAGATTAGGGTTTGACTTTCCTGGAGTTATGTCCAACCAAATGCTTTGATCTGGATATATAAACTTTTATTTTGAGGAGGAGATCAATCCAAGCCTAGGCTCACTCAAAAATTCCACTTCTGTGGAAAGCCCTAATTTCCCGCAGCGGTGTCGGGTCAAAAACTGAAAATGCCCAAAATCAGATTCTGCTTTGAAAGAAAGATGCACCCTAGGGAGGAGAGTTATTCCAACCTTCCTTTTCTGAAAATCTATGGAGAGAGATCCAAAAAGTAGGAATCACTAGTTTTCGCAGCTACACAGTGTCTTCTTCTCAGGGTAGCTCTGATACCATGTTAGAATTTTATGATTCAAGCTAGCATTATGTTAGGATATTTAACTAAGAGAATAAAAAGTACAACAATCAAACACAACAAAAAATGAACACAATGTTTTTCTTCAGGGAAACCATAAATGGAGAAAACCCCACAACTTCCTCAGAGATAGAATCAGCACCAAAGTAAAACCCCAAACAGTAAGATGATCTCCCGACAGCAGTAGCCTCTTTCTTTCTAGCCCCAACAACTTCTTCTCCCTCAACTATGCACTACAACTAAGTGTGAGTGAGTGTGTGATTAATAGAGAGGCTCACTCTCTATTTATACTAATTCTCGACTTGACAATAAATCACTAGGGCTGACTTCACTATGAGATTCTAATAACCCTAGGGCCCTAGAACTGCAGGGAATTTAACCCTTGATCAATAGGAGGGTTACCCACAATGAATTGACATGACTTGTTTACATTATAGAAACTCCCTATCGGGACATCAGGGCATGACATGACTCAATTACATTACAAACACTTCCTGGAATAAACATCGGGGTACAATACATAAGATATACAAGTGAATACATTCTGAAGTTACAATTACATCAATAGGAACCAACTACAATACTCAAATATGATAATCATATACATATATCCTTTTACACAATCTTCATATCACGGGTTGATAGTCTTCAAACCAGTATTTGATTTTTCCCAAGATTTTCTGCTTTTTTGTTTTGATCAATGGTGCAATATACTAATTTCTTTCTCCATACTTTAGTAGGCTTATGGTTGTTCATATCATTCGATTGAACTTTCTTTCTTCTCCAAACTTTAACTGGTCCTTGCATCCTGCAATGTTTTGTGAAATGATCATAACAATAGCAACCATAACACTAAACAAAAAAACCCATCTTGATTTCTTCTTGGCATGATATTTTCATGATCTGTGAAATGGATGGATTTGTGACCATAGTTACTACACTTGTAACAGTGTCCATTGAACATAATAGGATATCTCCGAGCTGTAACTTCTCTTCATTCTTATAGATCATGGAATCTCTTCAGAACATGTGTATAACTTTTAGTCTTTTCTTCCTCTTCCATAGAGTCTTCACTATTATTCTCGATCTTTGAATGTGTCTTTAACAGAGTAGTTTTTTTGTTCAGGCCTTCCTTCAAAGAGAGGATCTTGAATTCTTGCTTTAGGCAGATTTCTATCTTTTTTTGGAGTTGTCTCGTTAGATATTCTTCTATTTTCTTGACTTATTATGCCTGTTTGTTCAGATCAAGGATACTTCCTTCCATCTGTCCTTTTGGATTTTAATCATCCGCATGGGATTGTTGCAGTTGACCTTTGAGCGCATGATTCTCCTTTTTGAGTTCTGGGATGTCCTTTTCAAATTCAAAGTTTGTCAGACATACCTTCCGTAACTCTTACTTCAAGGATTTGATTTCAATTTCTTGTTTTATTCTTAATTTCTCTTCCATTATATATTTAGTCTTGTAGGAAATTATCTCATTGTCTTTGTCTTGTAGCTTTCATATTAACTCTTTTTCTTTATCTTCTAGCAGTCTTCTAAGCTTGACAATTTCTTCAGATTGCTTTTAAATTTCTGTGGTTGACTTCTCAAGTTTTTCTTTCAAATATTTGTATATGGATTCTTTGATTCTGGTAGCTTCTTTGACTTGGAGTTTAATATTGATTATGGTTCATGTGGCCTTCTCAGATTCTACTTGATTCCTCTTCTCGACTTTGTCCAATTTCTCTTGCAATACTTGGTTTTGTTCAAAACATTTTTCACTTCTTGTGAAACATTAGTAATTTGATTATCTAGTAGAATATCACTTATTAGAGAGTAAGGATTTTCATCATAATCTGAAGTATTACATTCAATGAATTCATAATAGCTCTTATTTTCTCTACCTGAAAAACATATCTCTTTAATAGCATTATAAACAGAGTGTTGAGGGGACTTACCTTCATACCTATCTGGATCTCGTACTTCCCTTTTGATGGGGTTGTCTTTCACTTCTTGTTCTTCATCTAGGTTTAGCTGATTTATTTTGAACAATAATTCTTCAATTGAGTTGCACTTTCCTATTTTCTCCTTTTGGAGATATGTTATATATCCAAGCATTAATTCCATAACATCTTCTTCTTCTTCTTTATTAGAGTAGTGATGTTCTAATATGAGCCATACTTCCTTAGCTAAGATGAACTTTCCTATGCTCTTATTTTGGATATATGTTATGCCTTCAAGGATGGCTTCCATAGCCATAGAATTATTTTTCTTTGCTTCCTTCTGAGCTGTTGTTTTCATTTTATTTGGAGGTGTATATCTAGTAACAACTGAATTCCATACACCAATTTCCTCAAGATAAGCCTCCATTCTCATTTTCCAAATCAAGTAATAATTTTTCTCACAGGTCAATGGTACTTCATTCATTGAGAACCCCATTGTGTGTCAATGATCTACTTCAAGCTAGTAAGTATTTATGTTGAAGACCCACTCTGATACCAATTATTGGACATGCCAAGTACACTAAGAGGGGGGTGAATCAGTGTGCACAACTTTTATTACTTTTTCAATATTAGTAATCAACAACTTATTCAATATTATGCATTATCACATTATCATTATATCATCATCAGCATTATTATCATCATCACATAAGAATCAGAGCATGATACATAGTACACAATATTTTACGTGGAAACCCAAGTCCTGGGAGAAAACTATGGAAGCCTTATAATAATAGTTTTCAAGCAACAACTGGAAGGAAGCAACAACCCCCTTATTATAATGACTTCAATTCTCCAACTACAACTAGAAGGAGGCTGCAACCCTCTTATTTACAGGCTACAACCTAAAGGAATATCCAACTCCCTAGTTCTTCAACTACAACCGAAAGGAAGCTACAACCCCTTTTCCTTGCCCTGTCCTGCCGCTCTGATATGAAGATAGAAATTGTTGAACCACGACCACACTAATATTTTGGAACTGCTAATCAACACCTATACTATACTACATAATCTATACCACACTACATAACCACTACCACTACTAACAACTGCTCATCATCTCATCACTACTCATCAACTGATCATTGTCCACTTTATCACACTGCTCATCAACCTGTACAATCAACCTATATAATCAAGCTGTACCAATCAATTTGTTTCTCACATCATCTGACTCGGTCAATATTAGTCTAACCAATTGCACACCAAAATTATTCCACCTGATTCAAACCAGCTGCTCATACAACTCAGCCATCCCAAGTCATTCCAACTACACATAAGAGAACTTGTGCCAATCTTGCTCAACTAAACCTATGCCAAATCAAATATGTAACTGCTCAAATACCTGACCACAACTGATCTATGGGAAACCTACTTTCTTACTAGGTCAAGATAGGGTTACGATAGTACAATTACAATATGACCATGACTTTACTCACCCAATCTTACTCACCTTCGTGACACCATAACCAATCCTCAAGACTCAACAAACACCTCATTCAAGCAAAGTTTGAGAAACAACGTCAACCAACCAAATTCAAATAAGAAGATGGTCAACCAACCCTTCTTACTTGTCCCAGTTCATCAAGTAAGAGACACATTTTAGCAACAAGAGACTTCACATACGGTCAACCAAACTTTTTCCAATAACACTCAACTCAATGACACCACAACGAACCTCAAACATAGTTAAGGAAGAATTGACAATTAAACATGAAAAACCTCAACTAAGAAGATAAAAGACTTAACCAACTATGTCAAACTCATTCAATCTCATAAGCTCTTAGAAACAAAAGGAATTATCACTCCACTCAAATCAAGTCATCAAAACAAATATCAAGCAAATAGTCACTAAAAATACTATCAAAGGTTGTCATTAACAATCAATAACAGTCCAACTCCACTTATGTCAAAGACACAATGAGAAACACTTGTCAAACTAGTTTTCAAATAAAACACTTAGATTGATCAAAGAAATCACTCATAATATATACTACTTACATGTCAACTTCTCATTCAATACTACACTATACAACAGTCAAGATAAACACTAAGATCTATGACAACAATATCCAAGATAATCATCAAGATCTATATCAAGATGACATCAAGATATATGCCAAGGTAACCTTCACCATGGCCTCCATAAAATATTCAATGACTTCAAATGTATATACCAATATATAGGCTCACATACTAAGATCAAAGATGAACTCTATCCATCAGAGACATGCGCTA
Source organism: Pseudotsuga menziesii (assembly GCA_001517045.1). Lineage (NCBI taxonomy): Eukaryota > Viridiplantae > Streptophyta > Pinopsida > Pinales > Pinaceae > Pseudotsuga > Pseudotsuga menziesii. The sequence goes on along the minus strand of LPNX010583164.1, from coordinate 93,035 downwards.
TCACAAGAGAAACGTAGAAGCATGAACCATACGTTTTTGAAGATCAAAAGATGAAGAAAAAAGTATAAAAACCAAAATAAACTCTATATCATTTCATCACATATCCCTCATAACAATCTTTCTAACAAGCCAGGAATTTTGTAATTCCAATTCTATATGAGAAAGTTATGCCAATTTTAGTGAAGATGCCCAAAAAAATCCCCTCCACAAAATTTTGGATTTTTTTTCGAGTGTTGCAAAATACCAAAGAGAGAATTGATTGATGAAAAAATGAAATGTTTGATATTCTATTTATATAGATCATGGAGGAAGTTAGTACCTCAAACCGGGTCGGCATGCAATTCAAAATTACAAATAATTAAATTCTCTTTTGTTTGGTCAGATCACCCAAAAAGGTGGGGTACACCAACTTCAAAAATTCATCTCTTCAACTGTAAGGAGTTAGAATATTCTCCACATATCAACAAAAATGTCTTGACAAGGACTATATCCCTAGAATGGTTTTATTTTCAAATTCTTGGTGTAATACCCTTAAATTTTTAATTTGTACAAGACTCCAAATATTCCACACATGGGTGCCAAAGACAATACCACCAACTACAAGAGTTTCAAAGTATTCTTCAACATATCAAGGCAATTTTGTGGGATCTACCTCCATCTACATCCCAATATCCATATAACCACAAATAGGACCATACATCACCATGGTTCAAGACCCAAGGCACCACATGCAAGGGTTTCAAGGACAGGCTTTCAAAGATATCATATAATATTTAAACAAGATACTTTCCATGGACTTCAAGCCCATCACATAGGACTCCATCACTAATTGATGAGGGCATCATGACCAAATATTTCATCATATCAAAGGCTCCAACAATCATGGGCTTACAAACCACCATATGTATTGATTCCAAGACCCAAATAATTTCCAAATGCACCATCAATGATCATATAGTTTCCAAGGGTCATCATGCCACCATTTATGTGGGTGATATACCTTCTCATGCATAATGACCATCTCCAAGGGTTCCATGACCCCAACAATGGATACACGGGCATCAAGACCTTCATCAAGGGTTCCAAGTCTTCATCAAGTCATTAATTACCACATCATCACCTTTAAGGGGACAAGGACCATTAATCCATCAAATGTGGATCTAAGGGCTTCTTCGGGGATTCTTCACCAAGAAATGGGATTCATAGAATTCTTCAACCACCTCAACCACACCAGGAGACCTCCAAGGGTCAATATCCATCATGAAATCACCTGTGGGGTTGCTAGACCTTCTCCTGGGGGTACCATGACCTCAATAAAACACAAATGACCACTGAAAGGGTCATTTGGACTCTTGCAACTTATTCAACCCACCAAGGACACTATTTTAGGCTATTGGGGCATAATTTGTGGTACTAGGGAAACCATAGAAACAACTAGGGAACCGTAAAACATCTTTGGGGTACTTAAACACTTTGCAGGGTGTTCAGGGATTTTGCCATTGTCCCAAGGGATCCAAGGGATTCAAAATTGGGATTAGACAAGATCAAAAGGTCTCCTTATACACTGGAACTTGCTTAACCCTCAAGGGCTCCACAAGGGGCACCAAGACATGTTGGCATCAACGACTATACACTATTGGCATCAATGAAAATTTAATCAACAGTATGGACCGTACATGATGCCCCAGGGTTAACCCATTTTTGTGATATGTAATTATAACATTGAATTTAATAGTATTTAATTTTATGAATTTGATATATTATGCATGCATGTTTTTTAAAATATTCCATTCATTTTATATAATTATAATTCACAATGTTAATCCATCGACTCTTTATGTAGGTCATCAAACTAAGGGAAAATTTGCATGTCCAATTTGTGGTCCTAATATCAAATCTCGTCGTTCAATTTTTTTACAAAAGGAGGTGTTTGATGAGTATAGACATTTCCTCTCTGAGAATCATAGGTATCGAACTACCGATAAACATCTATTCAATGGGAAGCAAGAGACTACATTAAAATTGTAGAGAATGACACCTCAATTATGGAAGTTGCAATATAATAGAAATCGTCAAGGTAAGTATAGATCAAATGTTCTATCTATAATCATATATGAAATGTTTTGAATATTTATTTATTATGTGTTGTTTACTATAATTGACATTGATTTCTCGAAATTATTTATAAAATATGATTCATGATGGTCATCGTGATCATGAAGGAAATAATGGGATTCCACAAGGATTGAAAACTTATCCTAAAAAATTCAGTAGGTTATCGTACTATTAGCCCCTACAAATTGCTCATATGTTTGATACAATTCATTTCAGAATGAATGTGGTTGAAACATTATGGCGAATACTGGATCTAAGGAGCGACAAAGAAAAAATGTCAAAATTTGCAATGAAATAAGTCATTCAATTACATATCAACAGAGACTAAATCAATACAAACTCACTTCCATGGCTGTTAACAGAGAATCAAAGCAATTTTGTAAAAGAAGTCATACAAAAAATTAGATTCCCCACCGGATTTTGTTTGAACATGAACAATATCATAATCAATAAAGGTGATTTGATGAGGGTGAAAACGCATGATTGGCATGTCTTCATCGAGGTAATTATTATGGTATATATATATATATATATATATATATTGCTATATATATTTTATTATTGTGCATATTGTTGGTATTTTTTTGTCTATTTTTTGAATAAGAATATTTTTTTTATTGTTATAGTATGTTCTACCTCTATCTCTCTCTAACAACTTCAACAATAATGTAAAACAAGTTATATATGACCATGGAAAATACATGAGGTAAGTAGCGATATTTTCCACGGATAAAGTGTTTGTTTAATTCATTGTAGAACTTATATTTGATATTTATTTTTATAATTGTTTTGTAAAATCATGTTTTTTTGTTAAATCTTGTCATTTGTTTGCATCACTTGTAGATGGTTGTATTGGAGAAGATAAATTCCACGTCTAATGTGTGAAATTCAAAAGCATATACCTTCGACTTTTTTCAATGCACAATAACACTACCTCATACACCAAGTTGAGGAGATTGAATTGTGTGGACCTGTACACTCAAGGTCCATGTGGATGGTTGAGAGGCACTTCAAAAATTTTAAGGGCTTGGTTAGGAAATTAGAACGTCCTGAGGGTTATATGGTGTAGGGATATATGGTATACCAAAACATGATGTGTATTAGTGAATACCTTCCTAAATTAGCATCAAAACTCGATCTAGGTTGTATTTGTGATCAAGACTCCAAATAACAATTTCGAAGGGGAGTATCTCACTGGGAAAGGTAGATCGAGGAAGGTGAAAGGTAATTATTAGCTAGTGGAGATTGATTATAGTACATTTGACTGTTTAGTTTTATGTATATATCATACTTATTTCATTTTCAATATTCAATGTGCATCAATTAAAAGTGTATACATGCATGTTAAGTGAATATACATTTGTACTTAATTGTAATTTTACTTACATGGAGCAATTGATCGTGAGTGGGATGCACTTAATTTATACATAGAAAAAAATATTTATTGGATGAAGGTATGGATTGAATGATGTGAACAATATAGTCATGGAATATCATGGGAAGGTGTGACTTCATTTGTTAAATCAGCTCACCGCAATGGAGATACCAATCTTACATAAAGGGAAATCGATTTAGCATATGGTTTAAAAGATAAGCAAGAAAGCATACTAATTAGACATATTATTTAATTTTTTTCAAATACATTGATGTACATGTTCATCTATTTCCCTGCAGAGCATAAACATGCACTTAATCATGATCAATTTAGTATGTAACATTTATGTGTATGGATTGTTGCAGGTAAAAAATCATAAGGCTATGTGGTGAAATGGTCATAAATTCCGCATCAAAAGGTTAGATGAAATGAAGAAAAGTTATGATTGTTGGATAACTACAGTATTTGAGGTAACTAATGTTTCCTCTATAAGTGACATACATCCAGAACTCTCATAAAATCGATACTATGGGTATTTGGAAGATATTATTTAGTGTGATTTTAACTCCTTCAAATTAGTGATGTTTTTTATCAAATGGTATAGGTTACGATTGAATCAACGTGATCCCGATAGAAATATTATTAAACATGATAATTTACCATGGTTAATACAAGGTTGTTTGAGCCAAGAATGGAGCCCTATGTTCTTCCAAACCAATGTGAACATGTATTTTACTATGAGGTTCCAGGTAGAGGGGGTTGGCCATTTTCCGTGAGACATGATCCAAGGGGAAGGTCAGTAAAGTATAATGTGGAGGAAGATAATGAAGAGGGTATTGAAGAAGAAGATGATGTTGAGGATGATCAACATTAGTTAGAGCCTCATGTTCTAGAGGAATATGATGAAGAATTAGTTGAATCTGATGATGTAGCAAACAATGTCAGTGAATATGATATCAACAATGACATGATTATCGAAATTGACATCGATGATGATGATAAGGACAATACTTACAATGTTGAATCTGGATCAGATGATACAGATGATGACTTGGATGAAGAAGATGATGAAGTCCATTGAATTGTATGAGGTATTCCTTAATATATATGCTCTACTCTATATATGATGTACTTTTATGTTTTTTTGTCATTTTCTTGTATGTTGGCATAGGCTATAAGAGGAATTGCTTCTTAAGTATGTAAAAAAACACATGAATAAATTATTTTTGTACATAGATTTTGTTAGGTTATGGGTGTTGAAATATTGTAACTTCGAAGAATATTCTATATGTATATTTTGTGGTCCCCGATGGTCCTACCGGGAGAACCACTTGTATTATCTTGTACCCCGATGCTTCTAATCAGAAGAACTAATAAGAGTCATGAGGTTGTCCCCTCTAATTTTAGAGGTGGGTCATTAGCACCCCGATGTGGTTACTTGAGCCTACATGTGTAACTCGAGCCTACATGATTAACTCGAGCCTACGTGTCGGATGAGTTAATTGAAGTGAACAAATGAATATAAATAGAGGTGTAGCTCTCCTCATTTGAGCACACACTCTCACTTGTGTAGCGCATTAGTGGAGAAGAGAAGAGTAGCTGGAGAAGGAGGAGGATCAGGCTTTGATCTCCTTGTTGGTTTTACCTTTTATCTTTTTGGGGCATCTATATTGAGGAAGCTTTTGCTGGGTTTTTCCCTTTAGGGTTTTCCTAGGATAAATATTTGTGTTCCTTTTGTATGGTTGTGCTTGTCTATCTTTCAGTGATCCTGTTTATATGCTTTTGTTATGAATTCGAAATGAAATACTAATGATCTAGCTTAGCATATGAAAATTTAACATGGAATCAGAGCCACCCTGAAAGAAGGGATTATGCAGCTACAAAATCTAAGGCTTCTTACTTTTTGGTTCTCTCTCCACAATCGATCTGCAAAAGAAGGCTATGCTGACTCTCCATTGAAGGGCACATCTTTTTGTCGAAGCGAAATTCGATTCTGAGCATTTTCAGTTTTCAGGGCAGGAAATTAGGGCTTCTTGCAGAAGAAGAATGTTTTAGTGAGCCCAGAATAGGATTGATATCCTCATCAAAATCGAACTTTAGAGACCTGGATCAAGAAATTTGGTTGGATGAAACTTCAGGAAATTCAAACCCTAGTTTGACCCCAATCTGGAAAAACCCTAAATACTAAAACTGCTAAGTTTTTGTACATTTTCTATATCCTGATATTGGCGAAGGCTCAGGAGTTGAAAATTTCAGAAGCCAAAGATAAAATCCTGATTTACACTTTGTCCAAAATTTAGCCTCAGATTCACTATATTCTGAAAGATATGATCCCTCCAAGTTAGGGTTCTAGCCTCTCCCAGAATTCATCCCTAAACAGGACACCTAGGGATAATTATTGTAGCGTGGGCTACAGAGGTCCAAATGGAATTCTAGAAGATGTTACAGAAATATCACGGACTTTACTTTCTTTGGTCCAAATTTCAAAACCTAAAGATGAACCAGTGACACGTGGCATTCCATACAACTTCACTATTATGAATAGTCATGTAACAGGTCACCTTGGGAAAATGATCATAAATCCTAATTGGTGAAACCTATGGTGTTGGATCAAGGACATGCGAGTTTACCTAAGTGAGAAATTTCAGACATATAGGAGTAGTAATTTCGGATATATCACAAAAACAGTAACAGAAATTTCTGCAGAATAAATTGGAAAACTAGGGCTTCCTGTTCTAGGAGCTTCCCTCCACTGTTTTCAGAAAAGCAGTACATTGGACAGCTCCATTTGAAGAGATATATCTTTCTATCCAATCAGATCTGAAAGATTCCAAGTTTTTAAAATTAGTTTTTCTTTAACAAACCCTAGATCATCCAGCTCCGGAAGCAGGACGGACACCTTAAATCGATAAGATCTAATATTTTGCTATTTGCATTTGAGGTTCTCATTTCAAAGTGATCTATCACATCAGCTTGATGATAAGCTTGGTGAAGTTGAAAACTTCCAAGCATTTGATCTCTCTGAAGAAAATGAATTGGACATCTACATGAGTAGAGAGGTTCCAGTTCTAGAGGGAGATGAGCCTCAAATCCTTACAAAAGAAGAACTTGATCAAGGCCAAGAAGATCACTGTTGATTCAATCATGGATCAACTTGTACCACAAGTGTCTTCCCTAAAGACACCGAAGATGTTTGACTTCTTGATAAAGCTATTTGAAGATAAGAACATAATTCAAAAGATGGATTTGAGAAAATAGTCGAAGAATGTGAAGATCCAGAATGCATAACATCTTGAAGCAGTAGAAGAAGAAGCGAAGAATGCAGAAGTGGTGATAGCCACCTTGAATGGCCTCCCATGATCATGGGATTCATTCATGCGAGGAATGTGTGCCAGAAGAAAGTGATTACTTTCAGTTGACATTGGGAAGAAGAAGAAGCTCGTCTCATAAGAAGAAAAGAAGAAAGATGGGAGCAAATTGAAGATCAATCTATCAACATTCAAAGAAGATCCCTCAAGCGATGAGGAATATGAAGAACTCAATTCTTGACGAACCTCTTATCCATCTTATCATTTGGATAAGAAATGATGATAAAGCAGAATGATCAAGATGGAGTCTACCCACGAAACAAATAAAAGATAAGTATTCAATTGTCATTTCATGATATTGTTTTACATTTGATTATATTCAGTTGATGTGTTATGCATGATAGATTGTTTGCATTAATGATTGTATACTACTAATATGCATGTGATGGGTAAGTAGCTCATGGTGCTATACAACTCTCCATTTCTACTTATCAAACCTCTTTGCTGACATATTGGATTAGTCTAGAAATTTTCTGTGAGATATGGATGAATGTTGTATTGGCTAAATAGTTGCATGATGCATATGATTTATGAAATAGTTCTAACCATGCAACTGGTGCATTTGAATTGTAGGAAAGGTTATGTACAACCTCCTACAAGAAAAGAAGGATGAGACTTGTTCCAAATAACAAGTGATGACAATTCAATAAACATGAATCTGAAGCTCCCAGGGTTAGAGACACCATGACGAAGAAAGAGCTTCAAAGAGCGGTAGATCCACCTCAAAGGATGAAGACTACCATGGGTATGAGAGATAGCTCAAGATGAAGAAAAGAATGCTATGAAAGAAGCTATGATCAAAGAATAACAGTTGATCATGGGGAATGATGTATACGATATGATTTCGAGACATAAAGGAAAGTATGTAGTATCCTCCATATGGATATACAAGAACAAGTGTACAAAGCAAGGTTCGTGATTTGCCTCAGAAAGAATAGACTATGACATGACATAATCTATTGACCAGTATATATCAAGCATAGAACCACCTATACAGAATGAAGAAGGAAGATAATACTCCACTTCAGGGGGAGTGACTACAGAACATATCTGAGTTCAACACAGTACGACATGATGGACAGCTTCCTGATGGATCGAGACTTTTGGGTTCCAACCTTCAAAGTTGAATGCAGAAGACTAGGATATGTTGATGATCTGACAAGATGAACTCATGGAAGATGTTATGATAAAAGAATACTAGAATGATGTATGGGATATAGTTCCCAAACCAGAAGAAAAGAGTATTGTATCCTCCAAATGGATATACAAAATGGAGCATGCAGCTGACGGAAGTATCGAGAAGTATAAATCAAGATTTGTGGCCAGAGGTTTCTTTCAGAAAAAGGGAATTAGTTCTAAAGAGACACTTACTCCAGGAAGCAAGGTACACTTCCTTCAGAACTATCATGGTAGTTTCTTCCATGGTGAAGTAAAGACAAGCCTTCCTTAATGGTATGATTGAGAAAGAGTTTTACATCGAATAGTCACGAGGATTTGAAGTTGAAGCCAGATGGAATCATGTATGCAAGTTGAAGAAGGCCCTCTATGGCCTGAAGCAAGCTCCCAGAGCTTGGTATGGAAGAATAGATAGTTTCTTGTCAAGCATGGGATTTACCAAGAGTAAAACCGATCCTAACCTTTATCTCAAGGTTGTAGAAGATGAACTTGTCATCCTGTTATTATATGTGGATGACTTATCCTTGACAGGAAATGAGAAACAGGTCATGGAAAGCAAGAAGAAACTAGCAGAAGAATTTGAGATGAAAGACCTTGGGTTAATGCATTATTTCCTAGGTCTGGAAGTATGGAAAATTTGAGAAGAAATCTTTCTCAACTAGCGAAAGTATGCGGTAGAGATATTGAAGAGATTCAATATGTTGGAATGAAAAGTCATGGCCACACCCATGGACTCCAACCTGAAGCTGTTAGCTGATGACTCATCAGAGTTAGTGGATATGACTCATTACAGATAGATCATTGGGTCATTGATGTACTTAACAAATACGATACCAGACATTTGTTTTGCTGTGAACACCTTAAGTCAATATCTTGTTCAACCAAGATGGGTTCACCTAGTAACTACAAAACATGTGATGAGATATCTGAAAGGGACTATAGACTTTGGTTTATATTGTGATGATAGCCATGAGTATAGATTGTATGCAGATTGGGATGGAAGTATCTCAGACAGGAAAAGCACATTAGGTAGATGCTTTTGAGGTCTGCTATGAGTTCATGGTTTAGCAGGAAACGGTCCAATGTTTCTCGTAGCATGGTTGAAGCAAGATACATAGCAGATTGCTCTGCTAAGTTGTGAATCCATATGGCTTCGAAAGCTGATATCAGGTCTCTTTGAACTGAAGATGGATACTACAATGATTCTATGTGATAACCAGAGTTGTGATGACAGAGAACCCTGTGTTCCATCGTAACACATAGAAATCCGATATTTCTACATACGAGATAAGATGCAGATGATGATGTTTAAGTATTCCCATACTAAAGATATAGATGATGCTTCAGTATTTACATACTGTAGATGTAGATGATGGTGATTCCGTATTTCTATACTGAATATAGAGATGATGATGCTTTCAGTATTTCTATACTGAATATAGAGATGATGATGCTTTCAGTATTTCTATACTGAAGATATAGATGATGATGCTTTCAATATTCACATACTGGAGATACAAATGGTGATAGTTGATGATGATGGTTTGGTTGCTGATGTGCTAACGAAGCCTCTGTCTTGAGTAAAGTTTGAACACTTTTGAGACAATATTGGTGAGGTTCGGAAGAACCTTCCTCGAAAGGGGGAGTATTGATGTTGCAGTGGGATTGTATCATCCTTGGACATCTTCCCTAAAGTGATTCGGTGACCTCGATCCTCAAGAATGAAGAGGGATTGTATCATCCCGGGAAATCTGTCCAAAAGTGATCCAGTGACCTCGGTCCTCGAGAATGAAGAGGGATTTTATCATCCTGGGACATCTGTCCAAAAGTGATCCGGTGACCTCGGTCCTCAAGAATGAAGAGGGATTGTATCATCCTGGGACATTTGTCCAAAATAGATCCAGTGACTTTGGTCTTCGTGAATGTGGTGGGATTGCATCATCCTTGAACTTCGGTTCAAAATGTATCCAGAGGTCTCGTCCCCCGTGAATGTGGTAGGATTGCATCATCCCTGAACTTTGGTTCAAAATGTATCTGGAGGTCTCAGCCCCCGTGAAAGTGGTGGATTGCATCATCCCTGAACCTCAGTTCAAAATGTATCCAGAGGTCTCAGCCCCCGTGAAAGTGGTGGATTGCATCATCCCTGAACCTCGGTTCAAAATGTATCCGGGGGTCTTGGCCCCCATGAAAGTGGTAGGATTGCATCATCCTTGAACCTCGGTTCAAAATGTATCCGGAGATCTCGATCCCTGTGAATGTGGTAGGATTGTATCATCCTTGAACTTTGGTTCAGAACGGATCCGGTGACTTTGGTACTCAAGAACGTGTGTTGATCCCGTAATTCCTAGAGGAAGGATAGTCTGAGTTCCACATATGTGTTGATCCCGTAACTCCGAAAGGAAGGATCATTAGTAACTCTGTAAAGACCTAAATCCCATAATTCCGAAAGGAAGGATCATTGAATTGATCCCGTAATTCCAATAGGAAGGATTGTCTGAGTTCCACAGATGTGTTGATCCCGTAATTCCAATAGGAAGGATTTTCTGAGTCCCACAAATGTGTTGATCCCGTAATTCCTAAAGGAAGGATCGTTAGTAACTCCGTAAATACCTAAACCCCATAATTTTGAAAGGAAGGATCGTTAGTAACTCCGTAAATACCTAAATCCTGTAATTCCAAAAGGAAGGATCGTTGGTAGCTCCGTAAAGACTTGATCCCGTAATTCCAATAGGAAGGATTGTCTGAGTTCCACAAATGTGTTGATCCCATAATTCCAAAAGGAAGGATCGTTAGCAACTCTGTAAAGACCTAAATCCCGTAATTCTGAAAGGAAGGATCATTAGTAGCTCTGTAAAGACTTGATCCCGTAATTCCAAAAGGAAGGATCGTCTGAGCTCCACAGATGTGTTGATCCCGTAATTCCGAAAGGAAGGATTGTTAGTAACTCTGTAAAGACCTAAATCCCGTAATTCCGACAGGAAGGATCGTCTAAGTACCACAGACATGTTGATCCTGTAATTCCGAAAGGAAGGATCATGTTGATGTTTTGATGATGATGATGTTGATTTTTTTATCATGTTGATGTTTTGATGATGATGATGTTGATGTTTTTGTCATGTTTATGTTTTGATGATAATGATGTTTTGGTGTTGATGATATTTTCATGATGATGTTTCTGGTCAAAAGATCAGAGTATGATGATGATGTTGTTGCTGATCGAAAGGCCAAAGTGCTGAAGATGATGTTGCTGATCGAAAGGCCAAAGTGTTGAAGATGATGTTGCTGGTCAAAAGGTCAAAGTGCTGAAGATGATGTTGCTGATCGAAAGGCCAAAGTGCTGAAGATGATGTTGCTGATCGAAAGTTCAAAGTACTGAAGATGATGTTGCTGATTGAAAGGTCAAAGTGCTAAAGATGATGTTGCTGATCGAAAGTTCAAAGCGCTAAAGATGATGTTACTGATCGAAAGGTCAAAGTGCTGAAGATTATGTTGCTAATCAAAAGGTCAAAGTGCCAAAGATGATGTTGCTGATCTAAAGATCAAAGTGCTGAAGATGTTGTTGATCGAAGCAGTCAAAGTATTAATGATGATGAAGACTAAAGATTGAAGATGAAGACTACATAATGTTGAAAAGCTTCCAATGATTTATAGATGTATTACCCTGATGATGTTGATGATGTCCTCTATATCTCTCCTACTATTGTTGTTGTTGATGTTGTTGTAGAATACCCTTATCATTAAGGGAGAGTGTTGAAATATTGTAACTTCAAAGAATATTCTATATGTATCTTTTGTGGTCCCTGATGGTCCTACCGGGAGAACCACTTGTATTTTCTTATACCCTGATGCTTCTAATCAGAAGAACTAATAAGATTCATGAGGTTGTCCTCTCTAATTGTAAAGGTGGGTAATTATCACCCAAGTGTGGTTACTTGAGCCTACATGTGTAACTTGAGCCTACATGATTAACTCAAGCCTACATGTCGGATGAGTTAATTGAAGTGAACGGATGAATATAAATATAGGTGTAGCTCTCCTCAATTGAGCACACACTCTCACTTGTGTAGCGCATTAGTGGAGAAGAGAAGAGTAGCTGGAGAAGGAGGAGGATCAGGCTTTGATCTCCTTGTTGGTTTTACCTTTTATCTTTTTGGGGAATCTATATTAAGGAAGCTTTTGCTGGGTTTTTCTCTTTAGGGTTTTCCCAGGATAAATCTTTGTGTTCCTTCTATATGGTTGTGCTTGTCTATCTTTCAGTGATCCTGTTTATATGCTTTTGTTATGAATTCGAAATGAAATACTAATGATCTAGCTTAGCATATGAAAATTTAACAATGGGTAATTGAGAGTGACATGGTAGGGGGGGTTAGATGAGCTTCCACCTTCACATGGCTTTCCTTATTTAGTAGAGAATATTAAATTATTCTAAATAAAAAGAGAATATTGGTAATGCAATGCTCTCATTATTATCTTCATCATCATCCTCATCCTCCTCGTCATCACAATCATAAACTTCATCATCCTCAACCTCATTTTCATTATCAATATCATCATCATCGTCATCGTCGTCATCATCATTGTCATCATTATCATCATCATCATCATCATAATTATCATCATCGTCATCTTCATCATCATACTCATCATCGTAATCATCATCCTCATCCTCATCCTCATTGTCATTATCATCATCATCAGCAGCAACAGCATCCTCGTAATCATATTTGTTATCATCATAATCATCCCCATCTTTCTCATCTTCATAATTGTCATCAATCTCCTCATTGTCATCATGATCCTCCTCCTCCTCCTCCTCCTCCTCCTCATCATCATCATCATTGTCACCATCATCCTCATCCTTATAGTCATTATCATCACCCTCATCCCCATCCTCATCCTCATCCTCATTTTCATTATCGTCATCATCATTGTCACCATTATCATCATCATCATCACCATTATCATCATCATATTCATTACTGTCATCATTTTCATCATCATCATCATCCTCATTGTCATCATCATCATCATCATTTTCATCATTATCGTCACCATCATCGTCATCATAATCATCATCATCATCATCATCCTCATCATCCTCATCATCCTCATTGTCATTATCATCATCACCACCATCCTCATCATCATCTTCATTATCATCATCCCCATTGTTGTCGTCTTCATAATTGTCATCAATATCCTCATCGTCACCATCCTCATTCTCATCATGATCCTCATCCTCATCGTCATCGTCATCATCGTCGTTGTCGTCGTCACCGTAGTCGTCATCATCATCCTCGTCCTATCGTCATCATCATCCTTATCCTCATCCTCATCCTCATTATCATCATCATCATCGTCACCATTATCATCATCAGCAGCAGCAACATTACCATCATTATCATCACCACCATCATCATCGCCATCCTCATTGCCATCATCATCGTCGTCGTCGCCATCATCATCGTCGTCGG
>LPNX010583164.1:51192-79496 GCA_001517045.1 Pseudotsuga menziesii | reverse complement strand
ATACTATTATTATAGCTTCAGTTATATATTAAAATTTAATTATTTAAATTGTTAAATAATACATTTAACTTTTATTTTAAAAATTAAAATTTAATATTAACATTGTGTACACCTTAAAAAATAAAAAATTATAATATATATTTGATTATTTAATCAATTTGTATTTTACATTAATGTCTAATATAACTTAATTATGCTACTATATGTAAAAGGATAAAGAAAAATAACAAATTAAAAACAATATTATAAATTTCAACCTAATTAGACAACATAAGCTATTTGAAAGAAACCTACCTCCATGTGAGGATGTTTCCAAACTACCTAAAGACCTCCAACACTCCATCATCACTGTCATCATTGTCATCCTCATCTTCATCAACGTCATCATCATCATCCCCATTATTTTCATCTTCATCATTGTCATCCTCCTCATTGTCACCATCCTCATTGTCATCATGATCCTCATCCTCATCGACATTGCCATCATCATAATCATCATCAATGTCATCATCATCCTCGTCCTCATAGTCATCATCATCATCCTCGTCATCGTCGTCGTCGTCATCATCATCGTCGTCGTCATTGTCATTATCATCATCATTTTCACCATTATCATCATCATCATTACCGTCATCATCATCATCATCGTCATCGTCATCATCATCATCATCATCATACTCATTGGCATCATCATCATCGCCATCATTATCATCAGCAATGTCATCTTCATCATCATCATCATCATCATCGTCATCATCATTGTCATCATTATCATCATCATCACCATCATCCTCAACATCATCCTCATCCTCATACTCATTGTCTTTATCGTCATCATCATCATTGTCATCCTCATCATCTTCTTCGTTATCATCATCATCATCCCCATCGTTGTTGTCTTCATAATTGTCATAAATCTCCTCGCCATCACCATCCTCATTCTCATCAATGTCCTCATCATCACCATCCTCATTGTCATCATGATCCTCATCATCATTATCAGCATCATGGTCATCGTCCTTGTCCTCATAGTCATTATCATCATCGTCGTCGTCATCGTCATCCCCATCCTCATTGTCATTATCGTCATCATCATTGTCACCATTATCAACATCATCATCATCATTACTGTCATCATCATCATCCTCATTTTCATCATCATCATCGTCATCATCATCATCATCCTCATCATCATCATCATCATCAACACCAACAACATCGTCATCATCAGTATCATCACCATAGTCATCATTATTGTCATCATTATTTTTACTTATGTATTTTCATTTTTAATTGTTTAAAAAAAATTATTAAAAAAATATTCAATAAAAGTTTTGTATCATATTGTGATAGTATATTATCATTAGCATTATATATTAGTATATCTATTAATAATTTATATTAGTTTATGTAGTAAGCATTTAGCATTATAGTTTGATTGAATATATCAGCATTTACCATTTCATTGTTCACATTTCATGGTTGCAGGTAATTGGTTGGAGCTCATGGTTCACACTTCATGGTTGCAGTTGTAGCTGACTAGTTGGATTTCACGATTCACATTTCATGGTTGGATCTCACAGGTTGGAGATCATGGTTCACATTTCACGGTTGCAACTCACCGGTTTGATCTAATGGTTCACATTTCACAGTTGCATCTCACTGGTTGGAGCTCATGATTCACATTTCATGGTTGTAGCTCATGGGTTGGAGCTCAAGGTTCAATTTTCATGGTTTCAGCTCACTAGTTGGAGATCACGGTTCACATTTCATGGTTGGAGCTCACGGTTCACATTTCACGGTTGGAGCTCATGGTTAACATTTCACGATTGCAACTCACTGGTTGGAGCTCACTGATCACATTTCATGGTTTCATCTCACTGGTTGGAGCTCATGGTTCACATTTCATGGTTGCAATTGCAATTCATTGGTTGGATTTCATGATTGGAGATCACGGGTTGGAGCTCAAGGTTCACATTTCACAGTTGGAGCTCACGAGTTGGAGATCACAGTTCACATTTCACGGTTAGAGCTCAAGGGTTGGAGCTCACGGTTCACATTTCACAGTTGGATCTTAGGGGTTGGAGCTCATTTTTCACAGTTCACATTTCTCATGGAAAAATAGGTAAGCATTTGGATCCCATAGACAATAAACATTGTATCAATTTTTAATGCACCTTCTATCAATAGAACCAATGGTTTTGAATTTATGGTGAAAGTTGTAGTTTTTTTTAATCTATGGTGAAAACCGTAGTTTTTGGAGCTCATTTTTCAAGGCTCCCCATCACACATAGTGATGGTGCTAGACTAGGTTCACACTTAGTATATTAGGTGGTCATCTTTCCTTATTCGCACAATGAATGAAGGTCAGGTGTAATGAAGGGTTATCTCATAGTACTAGTAGCAGTCAGCGGGCTACAGCAGGAAAGAATCATGTAGTGTTACTGGGATGGGCTCTTGTTTTCTTATATTAGTAATATGTTACAACCCCATTGCCTTACTTGTCAATTGGGGGGATACTCCATTGTCTCTCAGTCTATAAACCTTCCTTATATCTTCCACGTTCTTCGAGAAGCTATCAAATCTACTCCCTTCCCTTCGTTTGGATGATGATTAATTAAACCCCCTCCATTACTATCAGACACTGGTTTGATACCCCATATTAAACATCCATTTACTTTTAAATTTTACATAAAAAATAGTAAATCCAAGAAAAAGGTGAAAATTATGAAGAAATTTACGCTTCCCAGCCCTCAAGTATGCTAAATAGCCTTTAGGTTTCCCCCACTTCACCTTCCTAGCCTTCATGTACCCTTAGTCTTCACCTTAGAGTTGTGGCTTTGTTTCTTTCCCCTTCTACCAAGTATTGAGGCCACCATTATAGTGGAATTCTCCCCTTCCCCCCTTAAGGGATGCCCTTATAGTGGAAGCCCTCCCTTTTTGCAACCTTGTATATTTACATCCTTTCACATCTGGTATACTATGAATATATACACTAATGTTTGAGTTCTAAAAAATTGTTTTCAACTGCTAATAACTACATGAAACTTCATTTCGGACCTAAAATTTTGGCATACTAACTATTTCGTCATATATACTGTTGCAAATACTTCATTTTAGAATTTATTATACACACAGTTTGGAAGTAATATATGTATGTATGGTGAGTGGTTATCATTGTAATAAGTGGTAGTGTTATAATGATATGCCATTAAACTCGTATTATCATTTACCATTTGCTCATGTTGCTATACCTTAAGTTGACATGTTGATATGTTGTTGTTAGTACTACTACATAAGTGTTGTCCATATGTTTGATGATGAAGGACACATGTAAATGGTCTAATATTTTCTTATCTCAACTACTATTGTTATAAATATTGATTTGTGACTAACACTATATTTCTACTAACAATTTGATCAATTCCTAGGTATGCATATTGTTGCTAAGGTCATAAGGAATATTTGTATTGATGACTTATATATCTATTCATACAGTTATGCATGTACCCATTTAGTTGTTTGGTAGTGATAAATTACTTGTACTTTGTTAATATCTACATATCATACTTCTTGCACATCATTACTGGTTAGATATGCAATTGGATTATCCTTGGATGAACTTGCTCAATTCACATTTGTATCCATAGTATAGCTACTCCACTCTTTGGTTGACCCCATTAGGAACTGGTCACTAACATCACATGTTTGCAAGATATATTTTTTTCTACGTGTATTTTCCTGAGTTACATGGGACTCTCACCTAGGAGGTTTAGACTTAAGAAGTATGACGACTCAAAATTATTACTTTTATTGTTTTATTATTAGCTAGGTCGTGACCTTTCTCCCAAATTGCCATGAACTTGTTGTGTTCTAGATCCGAGTTTGGGGGCTATTTTCAAGTCTGTGCCACAATATCCTAGGATCTTCCTACCTTTGTCATACCTATTCCTTCCTCGGCTTGTCTCCTCCCATCCCTCAAGTCTACTAAATTTCCTTTTAAAGGATGCCTCCACTTCGCTTTCCTAGCCTTCATCTACCCTCGGTCTTCACCTTAAGTTTGTGGAATTTTCCATTCTACCGAGTATTGAGGCTTCCCTTACATTGGAATCCTCCCCTTTAACCCATAAGGGTTTCCCTTATAGTGGAAACCCTCCCTTTTGTTAGTGTTTCTAATCTAATTTACTTGATTAGGATATTTATCTAAAAGAGTAACAAGTACAAAAATATGCATAAGATAGAATAGATACACAAGACACAAATATTTTCATTGGGGAAACCATAAAGGAGAAAACCCTACAAACTTCCTCAGAATAGTTCAGTCACAAAGACTGTATCATAAGATGAAAAAACCCAGTAATAAGAAGTCTTCTGCAACTATCTATCTCTCCTCCTTGTCTTTCTCTCTCTACTCATGCGAACTTGAGTGAGTGAAAGAGTGTATAAATCAGGGAGGGAGCCTCCCTATTTATACATTTCAAGTGACTGACCTAATACATGACTAGGGCCAACCTCTTACCCTATTAGGGTCGACTTCTCCTAGAGAGACTCCAAAAATACATTACATGATGTTACACTTGGGACTATTTCCCTGACTTACAATGGAGGTTGTACCTCAATATACATACATAATAATGACATCCTGAAGGGAGGAAAACACATCTTCAATGGGGGTACAAAAACATAAAATGATAATATACATCAAAATATCTTCCAAAGTTACAGATACATCAACACTCCCCCTTAACTGGGATGGCATTATCTCACTCACTCTCTCTCTCGCTCACTCTTTCACACACAGACAAACACACACAGATTCATCAACACATCTGGTCCAGACTTCATCACAAATTCATCATAGATGCTACCATATTCACCTTCTTATCATTCATAGAATGGTATTATCTATCATTGGAAGTTTCTACAGAGAAATCCCTTTTTAATGTTGGGTGTAGGACTAGTCCTCATCCAAGTCTTCATCACATCTTCAAGCAAGCCATCATGTAGGTACAGTCCAAGACCTTCTTTACATTCCCACTACAATAACCTACATTTCCTACCTTCTTCTCGTCATATCTAGGTCAGCTCTTTTTCCCTGCACACAACAAAACAAAACACACAGAGCTCATAGAGCTCACCCTATATGTAGACTGCCTGCATTCTATCAACATAGGAACATATCAGGATGTCACGAAGACAATCCTGCATCTAACACTATGTGAGAACCTCCCAGTAGCATGCCAAGTGTATTACATCTCTCTATGGACAACCTGCATCCTACCTACAAAGGAGAACTGCCCAGGTGCACACCAAGTGCCCTGTGACCTCATCATCTCCATCATGGGAACACACACATACAAGGACTGATTACGTTTGAACAATCTGCATCGATGACCCTTTTACATTCAGACATCCTTCAAGACTTATTATGTTCGAATAACCTACGTACCACACTAGGTCTCGTATTTACATTCATTCAGACCGAAGGATTTAATATGTCTGAATAACCTGTGTACCATGGCAGGGCTCGTATTTACACTCGAACAACCTATCTTAGGAATGATTACATCCAAGTAACTTGCGTACCATGCCAGGGCTCTATTTATAGTCAATAAACCTACAAGACTGATTATTTTTGAGTAATTTGCGTACCACACCAGGTCTCTTATTTCCACTCAAACAACCTATCTCATTTCCCATATGAGATATCATGCATCTCCATCTTCTGGTCTCTTTCTATTTCTAGCATAGAATCACATCAGGACTAATTACGTCCAAGGATAACCTGTGATATTCGCCATGACTTACTACATCCAAGGACAACCTATAAGACTGATTACATCTAAGAAACCTATGACCTTTTCCAAGACTTTTACTCTTAGACAACCTGTCTCACCAACTATGATAGAACTCATCACTCTATTTTTTGAGGGGTATTGTTCTGGATCACACCAATTCTTTCTATGAAGTACTCAAAATTCACTCTGGGTAAATGCTTGGTCAACACATTAGCTATCTGCTCATCCATTGCCATGTACTAGAGATTCACTGCTCCTCTCTGCACCATATCCCTGATATAGTGGAATTTGATCTCTATGTGCTTCGAATTGTCATGGAACATTGGCTTCTTGTTTACTTCTTGTTTCTCTAATGAGAAAGATGGTTCAAGAGTCTTTTTGTCAAATACATGATGAGGAGTATGATTCTATACATACAAATTAGTTCTTGTTTCCTCCGCCCAAAGGTGCATTGGTAGATTCTGGTCATGAAGCATTGCTTTCACTACTTCAATTATGGTACAGTTCTTTCATTTCGCAAAACCATTATGTTGAGGATTGTATGGAGTGCTCAACTCCCTCTTAATCTCAGACTCTCTATAGAGTTCCTTGAATTATTCTAAGGTGAACTCTCCTCCATTATTTGAGCGCAGATTCTTGCTATTCCTTTCAGTTTGGTTCTCGACCAAGGCTTTGTATTTCTTAAACTTACTTAATACTTCATTTTTCCCTCTCAAGAAATGTATCCAAGTCTTACGTGATAATTCATCTATAAAGGAAACATAGTACACATACATGTTAATGAGCTAGAATACATGGGTCCGCATACATCTGAGTGTACTATCTCTAGTATTCCTTTAGCATTACTTTCACTACTAGTAAATGTCTTCTTTACATTCTTCCCTTGTGAACATCCTTTGCAAATGTCTTCATGCTTTGCAAGGATTTCTGGAATTCTTGAGGTTTCTTTGCTTGGAATCGATAGTGCTCTATATTTCACCTGTGCAAGCCTTTGGTTCCATAGTTCACTTGTTTCTATTGACTCATGAACCAATTCTTGTTCAGGATGTCCCTTTAGCTTGTACAAGCCTCTGTCTTGTTCTCCAAATCATTGTTGCATCACCAATTGTCTTTCCTTTTGTCCACATTATAACTTGGCCATCGAAAAATACAACTCTCATTCCCTTTGTAGCTAGTGCATAGATGGAGAGGATCTTCTTCAATCCTGTAACATATAGCACATCTTTCATCTTTAAGGATTTTTCGGAGTCTATCTTGTATGAAGCTTCTCCACTCCCTTTTATGGGGTATTGATAATCATCCCCAAGTTTCACCTTATGAGGTGACTCATGCTCAAACATGTTAATGAATGATTCTTTGTATCAAGTCATGTGTTTAGATTCCCCACTATCCACAAGCCAATCATTACTTCCATGTGAGATAGTGCACATCAGTGTTGAGATTAACACACAATCTTCATCTAAATCATCCTTCTCTCTTCTGAATATTTGGTTTGTCAGTTCGTCGTCTTTGGCGGTATGAGCATGATGTCTCTTCTTCTTGTTCGGATAGTCTCTTGCAATGTGTCCCTTTTCATCACAAGTATAGCATCAGATGTGTAATGCCCAACATTTTGATTAAGACATGTTTATCAGTTTAGTCAGTAAGGTTTTGTGGAAAGGAGCTATGGGAGCTACATGAAATACCTACAACCCTACATTAACCAGGTATTCTACTTGTACACATTTGATTATTTATTTCCATTCATAAGTGTTAATGCAAAAAAATAAATCATAGATGCAAATTTTCATATGAAAATCAATCCCTAGTTTTGCTTGAAACATTTCATTACTGACAATTCTAGAATACTATGATATGAATGTGAATACAAACATACATAAACTAAAACATAATTTTATGCAAAATATAACTTGAAATTTTAACCTGAATACTATGATATGAATGTGAATACAAACATACATAAACTAAAACATAATTTGATGCAAAATAGAACTTGAAATTTTAACCCTACATTAACCAGGTATTCTACTTGTACAAATTTGATTATTTATTTACATTTATGAGTGTTAATGCAAAAAAATAAATCATAGATGAAAATTTTCATATGAAAATCAATCCCTAGTTATGCTTGAAACATTTCATTACTAAAAATTCTAGAATACTATGATATGAATGCGAATACAAACATGCATAAACTAAAACATAATTTGATGCAAAATAGAACTTGAAATTTTAACAGACAGAAACACCATCATATGGCGCCATACTCGAGGCACCAAGTATACGCAATTGTAATATTTGAAATCAAACATGAGCAATATGTTATTTTATTATGTTGTTTTCCTCATTATATTGCTTTCATTTTAGCAATGTTTTATATATTTTTGTTGCAGGCTACTGATTCAACATTTGATATAGAATCATATAAATCAATAGATATTGATGTGGATGAGATCATGCATGATGTTGACATTGGATCTTCTCTTTACCCAATTAAAATTATAGAGAATATATTTAAAAAAATTAATGAGGATATCCTTCGTGTCCTATTCATTCAACTGCAAACAAACGAGATTAAAGAAAAGGTTGATGTTTTGGTGAAGTGATCTAAGGCCTTGAAAGTAAGTTGTAGGATCTTGAATTAGAAGATAAATTTATTTATAATTTTATAATTTGTACTTGTATATTATCATGAACTAACAATTGGTTTGTATCTACAAGAATTTTTGCACCCACACACCAGTGGTGAGGGCGGTGTTGGTATTAGTGATGCTCGTGGAGAGTTGTCATATGAGCATATGACTCCACCTGCATCTCATGTTCCATTGTTTTCGACTGAATAGTCAAAACACATTCCACAACACCCCTGATGCTATATGTGAGTGCATCTGCTAGTGGTCGGCGCACACCAGATGGTACAAAACAAGGGGTCGATGCAGATATTAGTAATGATAATGCTCAAGTAGCATTTCTTGGATCTTCACGTGTCACTAGCACAGGTACAGTAGAGGCAATATTTTTGGTGCATGAAAATATTATTCCCATAAATATAGACATCTTCCATCTTTCAAAATAATTAAATTCATTATTGACATATTCCCTCTTTGTCAGTGGTTAACCCAACACATTCAAGGAATATTCAAGAATGTTACTATTTATTTTTTGAATTTATTATGAAGTTTGATTTACAAATGATGGTTGTGGAGTATTATGACATGTATGAATTTTTTTTGTTCATATTCAATTGGATGATATGTATGGAATCATTTCTGAAACCTGTATATTCATGGGCACATTATGATGAAAAAAGGTGTGCACTTGAATTGTTAGAACATATATAGTATGTATAGTATGCTTCCATGAACACAAAGTATGATCTATATACTTCCATGCAAGTTAGTTTCATCTCCCCAATATCCATGCAACATACTATTCGAAAAAGTAATGGATAATTTTTTAATGTTGAATGAAGTTTGGTGTAGAGAGGATTGAAAAAAGTGTGGGCATAGATAGAAGTTTTCCATGGTAACATAACAATGGGTACATATCAATGTTGGAAAATGTTTTTTTTCATGGACTAGTCTATTCTGGGAGCACCTCAAGGTAGTATCTTAGTTGGAATCATCGAGTTTTGAATTGCTCAACTATCATCCCTTACCCATTCAACGTTGATCATGATGTAGTTAGGTGTCTGTTATCTTGTAAAATGGAACTTCTACATCTGAATACTGACACTCAATGTGTCAGCACACAAAAGTACAAAATGGATAGAAGTAGCCAAATCACTATAGATGTGCATGACCTTTGATGCATCATCCTCTTACCAGTCTGATCTACTTTTTATTAGGTCATTAGGGTGAATAATTGACTATTTCCATTGCAACCCGTGTATCATTCACGAGTATTGACATTACAACCCTTGTATACATTATTAGGGTTGGAATTCGTGGGTTTTATTTTATGCAAGTCGTGTATCATACGCGATCTGCTAGTATTAATAGTCGTGAATGCATTAATCCAAAGTTAAAAAATATAAACACGTTTAGTCGAGGACAGTTGGGTCCTTAATCATAACTATCCCAACTTCTTCAACCATCTCAACCTTCATAACCTCTCTCTTTCCTCATGTATAAATAGAGGGTAGGGGTTGAGGCTAATCATCATTCAATTTTAGAGAAAAGTTATGCTGGTGGATTGCCTTTAGAGATCTTGCAGCAGCAGAACTCAGTGTCCTCGGCTAGCATAGGAGCACTTGTTTCAGATACTGGGTGTAATCTTAACTCACATGTTCATTAATAAAGAGAGTTTTTTCTTCCAATGTTGTGTCTTTGTACTCTTATGTATTATGATTTATGAATTGTCTTGTTATTTCATTGCAAGCATATTGTTTCATTGATCACCTATATATTATATAAGATATTACAGGAAAGATCTTGTTCTTTGAAGGTGTTGGAGATTCCCTAGAAGCTGTGGAATCAATTTGAAGTGAAGAAGAAAGCAAGGATCGATCGTCATTAACAAGGTATGCCTCATTTCTTCCATTTATCTCTATCAAATTCTGAAATGGATGAATGTCTACAAGTTTATTTAGTATGTTGGTTACCCCAAAGACCGTAGGTTATAAGGTTGTATTATCCTAAACAATAGAACTTGCGAATCCGTTGGGGAGTCCAACCTGTTGTGGGTCCTTTCTTTTGGATTCCTTACCAGTCTTGCTTTGTCTGATCCTATGAGTGATTTGTTTCGATTTTACCTTTAACTTTCAATATTTTATGTTCAAAACCTTCCTGTCATCCATTTTATCTCTGAAATTTTTTTACTGCATTCACGGGTTACTTTGGTAACAGTCGTGTATTGCTTGTTGTATGTGTAGGTTACTTTGGTGAGAATCATGAAGGGTACGCGACCTTCCTTGATGACAGTAACAAATTTCCTGTAGGTGTCTATTGGTCTATAAGGTTTTTTCTTGTCCTTGTTTTCATGATTCTTCAGATTCTTGTTAAGGTTCTTATTTAGCATGATACTAGATTTTTAGGTGTGTATATTTCACTGGTTTCTTGATTAGTCAAGTATTTTGAGTGATTTTGATTTGACTTCTTCATTTATGAATGAGTTAGGTCCCTTCCTGCATGGAGTTTTCTCTAAGTGCTTGTGTTTTTGGGTCATTGATCAGTCCTTTAAGACACTGATATATTTAGTACTTCTTTTCTAGTAGTCTGAGTCTGTCATTCTTTCCAACTTTTGGATCTATTTTCCCTTGTGGCTCAATAGTTACACCAAGTCTAGGGTTTGAGTCATTTCTTCCTTCTTGGTTGAAGTGTGTTATTGTAGGGTCTAATTGTTATCATTTAGAATTACATGATCAAATTGTTTATTTCACTCATATTGCATTAAGTTGCATTAAGTTGCATCTAGTTTTTTAGTTTTTTTGAAAAAGGAAAGAAGAAAATCATTTTTTGCATTTTTTGCATTAGGTTGCATTAGTTGTTCTTTTCACTGCTTTTTCAGAAGAAAAAAAATTAAAAAAATTAAAGTCTTGTAGTTTCTCATGTTGCTTAAAATTTTCATTAGCTTTCATTTACAAAGAATAAATAAATAAATTTTGCATTATTAATTGCATTTACTTTGAAAAATTTTATACATCATTTGCTTTCATTTGTTGAGTCTATAACACCATTCAGTCTCATTCCGCTACCTTTGACTAATACAACCCATTAAAAAGAACTTTTAATTAAAATTTATTAGTAAGTTTATTTTTATAGGTTCATACATCAACTAGCTTAGGCTAGGTTTTTGAACTAGGAATTTAAATTATCCAAAAGCATTTGATTTCAGACATAATGGCCTTTCATTAGGTAAATCCTATTCTACAAGAGACAATCTAAAAATCTCCTATAACACAAGAGTTAAGCATGAGGCTGCATGAGAGCATGGTTGAGGAGACAACCCTCCACTTCCTTATTCGATCGTTCACCGGGATTTTTATGCATTTGGGGATATTGTCAATACCACCTCTTGGGTCCCGTGTGGTGTCATTGTCGACAAGTTTTTGGGATTAGCTACCCTACCCATGCATAAGGATCAGGATTGCAATTGTTTTGGTGGACTCTCGGTGTATATTTGGTAGCCTTAGTCTCCAGACACTAGGATCAGACACAGGTGGTATTGGAAGGCTATTTCCAGTACACCTAGGATGGACTTAGAAGGTAACCTTGATAGAAATTTTGGGAGGGATTTTGGGTGATTACAGTGCTTGCACCCAGAAACATCTTCACGAGGCTCAAAGTAACCATCCTTCAATCTTCACTGGTTGGACCTGCACCCTAATCATCCCAGGATTTCCTTTGGAAGGTGTATCTTATATCTGGCATGTCTATTTTACTTGGGACATTTTTAGTGAGTGTTGTTTGGCTTGTTTGTGTTTAGTTGGCCTTCAGGTTTGTGAGTCAAATTTATATCTGTGGAAGACCAACCTCTTCATAGGTCAAGAAGGTTGCAAAACCTTCCTCCATCTGTTATAGTGGAGCCTCCACCATCACCTCAAAGGTGGAGACTAGATATTGACAGTTCTTTCAAACTTGTAGGTGTTGGTGAAGTTTCAGGTGAACCAAAACTTAGGATTAACCAGGAAGAAACATAAACAGTAGAGATAGAAGACTTGCAGAATGACTAGTTTGCAAGAAATTTTAATCCACCTCTAACTGATCTAAACGATCCTGTGATTGTCGAGGTTCTCCCTTTTAGTTCACCTGTTATTGGAGCTTCATTGAAATAGAAAATTCCTACCATATTGATCATCAATATGGGAAATTCACTTTTATGTTTATGTCTAGCTCAGGAGAAGGTATTTCTACCCAAACTTCAGCCATATTAGATCGTGGAGCCCCACCCCCCCAAGTAGCTTCTCCAAGACCTAGTGCAACTACTGAACCCCTTTCACTGTGTGCTCAAGTAGTTCAACCCTCAACACCCTATAATGTAGTAGATCCATCTAGTGGGGTGGTTACTGGGATTCCAAGTGCAACTTTTGCTTCTCCTTCGCTTATGCAAAGTGCTTAGACAGGTCCAAGTGGATCCTCCTCGTTCGTCTAGGGTTTTCTATGGAATGGAGGGCATATTCCTCCATCCACTCCTTATGTAGGTCCTTCACCTGCATATGTGGGAATATCATCTGGAAACACAAATGCTTTTGGTCATAATATTTAGACACCAGTTTCAGCCCCTTTCACAAGCTCTCCCTTTTCACTTTTTAGTGGAGGGATAACTACTACTATGTTTCAAACTCCAACTTCATCTAGAGCAGCCCAAAACACATATCATGCACCCCAAATATGTAATCCATTGGTTTTTAGGTGGAATCCTTTTCATATTAGTCCAACTACATCACAACTGGTGGCTGGGGGAAACCCCACCTTTTCATTTGGGATCCAAGGGACAAGTCCTTCTACATCCCAAACTCCTTATTATCAAACCCTAGTTAGGCCAAATCTTCCTTTCCTGGAAACGCTAAACTTGCCATATTTGTCAAAGTTAATGAATGACCCCGTGTAGAATAGTGCAACATGGTCACTTGTACCTATTAAACTTCCCTTAGACAATCCTAAGTTTGAAGGCAAAGCTGGTGAATATCCAAGTGCACACATTACCACTTTCCACCTTTGGTGCTCTTCAAACTCACTGAACGATGACTTTGTTCGGTTGAGGCTCTTTGAGAGAACATTGAATCATGTGGCAGTAAAATGGTACATAGAACTTCCCTATGCTTCCTATGATAGTTTTCTAGATTTAGCGATTGTGTTTCTTAACCACTTTCAGCTTCATGTCCGGTATGATGCCGACACATACTTGTTGTCAAATTTTATACAAAACAAGGACACACATATTTTTTATCATATTTAGGAGTGGCAAAGATGAAAGAGGCTTTTAAAAGCCACTACACCTCCCGATTTTCTATTAGGGTGCTTCCTAAAATATTTACTGCCTTATATCTCTAAGGATGTATCCACTTCAGGGTGACCACGGAAGAAGAGGCAATCCTCAGGGCCCATTAGTTAGACTTGATATATGCTCAGTCTAGGATTTTGTATGAAGTCATCCTTGAGGCGCCGAGGTCCACAAATAACACTGAGAAACCCAAGCCTGGACCCCATCCCAATGGTGTGGTTGGTTCAGTTAGTTCTCCTACTGTAGAATCACTGGCTAAGAAACTCCATGAGTTGTTAGTGAAGAAATCTATAGCAGATGCAGCTAAGGCTGCCACCCCCTCACCACATAATGCAATTTTTTTTGCACAGCCTTCTCAAAAGGGAAATCAACATCCCGGTGGGAAAAATAAGAAAGGGAATAAGGGTGAGGCAAAATCCCAAAAATAATGATGATGGGGGTAATAAAGACAAGAAAAAGGTCAAGTTTCCTTATAAGTTCTGCCAGGGATACCACCTTAATTATCAATGCCCTCTTATGGAACAAGCTCAGAAGTAGCTGAAAAAATCAATAATCGGTTGTCTTGAAGGATCCATTTCCCCAAGGACAGAATGCAGCTTCTGTTTCAAATGTAGTAGGGGGGACTTCTACTGCTCCTCCTAATCAAAATTATATCAATATGGTACGATCTAGCTCCTTAATCCAAACAAGAAATAATAAATATGAATCGGAGGCTCCGAAGAAGGGTAAGCCTGCTTTCTTCCAAAGTTGAGCAGAATTGAGAATCAAGAGTTCCATGTGAGACTGGAAGAGGGTGTTGATTCACCGATTAATCCTTTACCAAAGGAGGGAATTTTTGCTAAGGGAAATATGGCAAATATCTCTACTACCATTCCAATCAACATCTTGGTAACCCCAACTTAGTTGAAAATGTTCCTATTGGTGCAAACTGCTCTCCGAAGGAGATTGCCATATATACTCCCTTTTTTAAGGAATTTTGTGACACCTTTGCCTGGTCATATGAGGAGATTCCAAGAATATATCCATCTATCATTGAACACGAAATCCGTACTTACCTTGATGCTAAACTTGTTCGACAAAAAATTCGACATGTTAATCCGCGGAAAGCGACAACGTTTAAGGCTGAAGTGGAGAAACTATTGAAAGCAGGGTTCATTTACCCAATTTCTCTGACAAAATGGGTATCCAATCGTGTTCCTATTGATAAAAAACAAGGGACCATATGCGTGTGTACTGATTTCCATGACTTAAATAAAACGTGTCCCAAGGACAACTACCCCACTCCCTTCATCGATCAAATTATTGATGCTTGTGCAGGTAGCGAGGTATTCTCATTTATGGATGGCTTTTCTGGGTATAACCAAATTCAAATTAAGCCAAAAAATTAGCATAAAACGAACTTCATTTTTCCTTGGGGTACCTTCGCATACAAGAAAATTCCCTTCGGTTTGAAAAATGTCGGAGCTACCTTTCAACTGGCAATGAATTTTTCCTTCCACGATATCAAAAATATTGTCGAACCTTACTTGAACGATTTGCCTGCCCATTCTTGCAAGAGGAAGGAACATATGGATCATCTTCATATGATATTTGAATGATGTAGACATTATAAGATACGCTTGAATCCCCATAAGTGTGTTTTCTGCATCAAGTCAAGGAGATTACTAGGGTTTATTGTATCAAACAGAGGAATATACGTGGATCCTTTGAAAGTTGAGGCTATTGTAAATATGCCTCCTTGTTCCATCAGGAAACTTCAGAGTCTGCAAGAGAAATCCAATTTCCTTTGGCGTTTAATAGTCAATTATGCCAAGATAAATAAGGGTTTCATGCACTTGATTAAGCAAGACACCCCATTCCCGCGGGATGAAACCGTGCAACTCACATTTGAGGCATTAAAAAAGGCTTTTTTGTTGGCTCCTTTACTACGTCCACTAGATTACACCATATATTTTACATTGTATCTGGTTGCGTCGGAGTCAACCATAGGAGTATTTTTATTTCAAGAGGATGATAAGATCCAAGAGCATGTCATTTATTATCTATGTCATGCATTAGTTGGCCCTGAACTTAGATACTCTCAGGTCAAGAAGTTGGCTTTGGCAATTGTTTATATCATTCAAAGACTCAGACATTGTATCTTACTAAGGACCACCATAGTGGTGGCAGATGTAAATCCTTTCCAGTACATTTTATCTCGATGTATGATCGGGGGTAAATTCAATAAGTGGATAGTCATTCTCCAAGAGTTTGACTTGGATTTTCAAGCTGCTAAGTCAAAAATGTCCTTAGTTTTCGCAAAACTGATTGCGGAAATCCCTACGGAAGAGACCATAGTGATAAAAGAAGATTCATTCCCAGATGAGTACATTTTTATGATTTCAACAATTGATCCCTAGTATGGAGATATTTTAGTATATCTCTAGACTCTAAAGTGTCATGTGTCCTTCTTGCGGGAAGATCAACACAAGTTACGATTCAACACTAAAAACTACCTGATCATCGGTGATACCTTATATCGAAGAGGGGTAGATGGGTAGATTCTATTTTACGTCGGTGCCTCATCCACGAGGAAGAAGATCTTGTCCTGAATGATTCCCAGAGCGGAGCATGTGGGGGCCATTTATCTGGGTTAGCAACAATCTAGAAGATTCTGCATGCTGGTTATTTTTGTCACACTATATTTAAAGATTGTGTGGAAGTTGTAAAGCATTGTCATCCTTGTCAGCTTTATACTAGAAAGATGCAGTCGCATCCTTCTCCTTTGTTTCCCATCATCGCTGTGGGGCCCTTCACCAAGTGGGGGGTATATTACATGATGTGCAATCTAGTTTCTATTGGGGGGCACAAATATATCATTGTCATTGTAGAATACTTCACAAAGTGGGAAAAGGAAATGCCTACCTTCAAATTTAATAGCAAAACAATAGCTTACTTTGTATTTAACCAAATCATTGTTCGTTTCGGTATACCAAAGTAGATTGTCACTGACCACGGAAGTCATTTTCAGAATAGCATGATGACTGAGTTGACCACCATCCTAGGTTTCAGGAAATATCATTCATCTTCATTTTACCCTCAGTCGAATGGACAAGTAGAGGAAGTTAACAAAACCTTGAAAACCATTCTAAAGCGCACCACTAACGCGAGCCGATCAAATTGGCACATTACGTTGTACCCTGCACTTTGGGCATACCAGACTAATGTCAAGACTGCTACTGGTTTTTCATTGTTCCAACTTGTTCATAGAGTAGAGGCAGTCGTGTTGGTTGAATGCAAAATTCCATCCCTTAAAATAGCTATTGATGTGCCCTATACTACGTATTTAGAAGAACGTTTGCTTCACTTAGAACATCTAGATGAACAATGCAAAAATGCATTGGCTGCAAATGAAGCTCACAATAATAGGGTCAATAACCAATATGACAAAGTAGTTAAGACGAGATTTTTCTCTAAGGGAGAACTTGTTTTTCTCTGGGATCAAGACAAGGAACCCATAGGGGTAGGAAAATTCAAGTCGATGTGGTTAGGCCCCTACGTAGTGTCGAATGTTTTGAAAAAGGGAGCTTATGAGTTAACGGATTATGATGGAAATAAGTTGTCGGAGCCTAGAAATGGACTCTACCTGAAGAAGTACTACGCCTAGGCATGGTACTTTTTCTTGTATTTTTATGTACAATTTGTCGTTATCTGGTTAGTGTTTCTTATACAGTCTATTGGTTGTTTTAGATGTCATCTGAGTGGTTCCTAGGTTTTTTGGATGGCGCTAGCCACCATACTTGTAATCCGGCATCAGAATCCTGGGTTATCTTTTCACACACAGGACAACTGGTTGCCTCTAGTGGCTCCTGCTTAGGCCCTACGACTAATAATGTGGTTGAGTACAATGCAGTTATTGAGTTGTTATGGGATGCTACACTACATGGAATTACCTGTCTAGAAGATAGACTTAACTCTCAGTTAGTAGTTTCCCAGCTCAATGGCAATTATCAAGTGCGAAACTCTAACTTACTACGTCTGTTTTTACATGTTAGATTACTTGAGATAAATTTTGAGCATATTTCATTCAATCACATTTCAAGAAATGAAAACAGAATTATTGATGCATATGCAAATTACATTATGGATTGGAACTTAACACACATATTGTAAAATAAATATAACAGACACATTTGAAACAGATGTACATAACCAGCAATATATATATATATATATGTCCATAACATATAACGAGTTTTTGATCCGTAGATACTATCATAAATGTATCAATATACAAAAAATAATAGGATCATCATCCATATATGTCTATACTAGGCTTGATCCTCAGCCTCCTCAGCTGCGGTTGCCTCCATATCCTCCTTGTAATGAAGAACAACTCGAGCCACCCTTATGAGAAGAAGTAGCCATCTCGTCAAAACCCTAACAACATACACCTACATAAGTATAGGGATCTGATCTATCCACAGTGTAGGGACATCTTGGGTAATTCTGGCTAGCTTCCCCTCATTGACACATAGAAAATTGTCATCTCCACCCTGTACGGGCCGCACATATGTCCTAGGATGCCCAACGGGGCGCAAAGGTCCAATGTCTGCATATAAAACATAAAAAGGATCAAAATATTATACATATGTATATATAATTTTATAAATAAAAACTCATAAAAATCAAATAATATAAAAATAAAAACTTGCCTATCTCTCCCTAGACCTCCCCTTGAGGGAGGGAAAGTTTAGGATCTCCTTGGAAATCTAATCCGTCATATGGAAATTGCTCTAGAGCAGGCACCTGTCTTTCCCACCAAGTAAAGAAATCGTCATCATAACCACTTTGGACCCCGCCTCCACCACCTTGACGAAGAAATATGTCTCCCCATCTAGTAAGTCTAGGATGACGGGGTGAAAGTGGTGGTACTGGTACTGCAAGGCTGAGGGCAAGAACTATCTCAAATAAAAATGATCCTAAAATTATAGCAAAACCGAAGTTCTTTCTTCGTCCCCTCTTGCAATTAGAGAGTCATTTTTTCATGATCAGGATCATCCCCAAACACCAATCAAACAACATGCCCCGTATACATTCTGTTGCCACCCGCATGTGGGTCAGTGTGGCCAAGTGTAATGCAGAAGAACCAACAACCCTAGCCATACTTCTTACCATCACCTTTATGGGGAAGCTTGTTATCTATGAGATTGTTACACGTGACCCTGATTTCTGTGTACCAGGTAGGCAGTATGTATCAATGTAATATTGTAGACTCATAGGGTCACCACCCCTGCCAGTGACCTCAAGGTTCACAGGTATGCCTCTTTGAGAAATCCCTATGATGAAATAAATGTCTTCTATTGTAAGTTCCAATGTCTCTCCCTGAAGATCAAACACGTCGAGCTCGTGGTCCCAATAGTCTACTAGAGTTTTCAGTAAGCGGACTTGCACTCTCATGTTGGATGTAAAATAGAATTTAAGCAAGACACTTTGCTGTAATGCTTGCAAAGTTGGGGAATCCCACATTTCCTCTCGATCCATATCTTCATGCTCCCTCTCCCTCCATTCTAGAACCATTTTGTGCCTGCAGGGTGAACATTTTAAACCATTAGAATCCATAAAAAATCGTTCTTATGGGTGTGTTTTCAAGATTTTAGAGGTCACGCAGTATTCGTGCCTATGCTTTTAGCACAATGCAAACCATACCTGGGCTACAGTGCAGCAACCCGCGAATAGAATGCGTATTCACGACTGCTATTAAGTCGACCCATGAATGTTGCATAGAGATCTTAGGGCATGCATAAAATCATAAATTTTTACACTGAAAATCAAAATTGAATGGATGGAAAGGAGGAGAAAAGAGAGATAACCAACCTGCAACTTGCGGAATATGAATTGGTCCAACGGTTTGTCCACGGTGATCACCTTAATTTTGAAGGTAAATTTGCCAAATATAGTAATTTTTCCAAATGGTATGTCTATTTTGAGTTTTTGAACTATTTATAATAAAAAGTTAAATTTTTACCCATTGTCTATAGTTTAAAATCAGTTTTTAATGGATGGAATAATACCATGGTCTTTTTTCTAGCTGCAATAGGTCCTGGATCATCGAAAAGTTGTTTTTCGTCACATATAGGGTAGGATTTGGTCCTCATTGCAAATTTTGCACTTATACGTTATCTGTCATTAAACCCTAAGATCACTTTTTTGTCCATGGAATGTGGTGTAAAGCCACTTTTACTTTGTACACAACATTGTTCATCCATGGATAGGGCCTCCTTCTCATGGGTACCCTAGTTTAGAACACTTTATTGTCTTCCTAGTACCATTTCCACAATTGTGTTAGGTTTTTGGGAGTCTTCTTAGTTGTTTTTCATGACAAAATGAGCCTCATTTTGCATCCTTTTACAAGCTATACCTATTTATAAGGCTCCCCGCACTTATGGAGTTTTCTTTAGGCCCTGGTTTAACTCCCTAAAATAGAATAGTATGTTGAGTAAACTAGTTCATTCATACTCGTTAGGAACAAGTGAACAATCATCTACGTTGGTGGTAAGTTATCTCTTTCTCATACCATGTAGATTATTTACGTGAAAGGAATACTCTCTTTTCTGTGGAATTGAGAAGAGTATATTTAGGCATAGGTTTATCTCTTTTCCGGACTTGAGGGACTAAATTTACGGAAAAGGAACACCTAGTATGAGCTTAGTTTTCTCTTTTTCATGCTCTGGACCTAAACATGAAAAAGATTTCGAGCGTACTTTATGTCTTTGTCATGTTCACAAAACCTAAAGAACAAAGCATCGAGTTTACTGATGTAATCCCCATTTCTCATAATCAAATGGATCTTTCTGAGTGATATTTCCTTCCTTCACACTCATTAAACTTAGGCTATGTGCCGCTTCTAAAGGTGTGTCGGTCTAGTATTAGTTTACCCCTTTTTTGGACCTTGCTGACTATGTATGAAAAAGGTATACCTTAGTCCTCCAGGAGCTAAGAGAGTTCTTATGTGGATTGTTTTATACTTTTTTGGCCTCAAGAGATTAAATTGTACGAAAAATCACCCCCCTAAAGTCTTCTTCGGAGTTTTTAGACTCTCAAAACTATGAAAACACCAATGAGCATCTACTAGTTCAGGCTCATAAAATCCACCAATAGGTGAATATCAAGCATTATTCTCTCTCCTCTTCAAGCTTTTCAAAAATGAAGAGAGACTCGAGTTGACTTTCTTGGACTCATTAAAACTTAACAAGAAATATAAGGAAGAATTTCTCTCTTTGGGTATAAACAGTGGTCGTATGTCATCCTTGAACAAAGAACTTTGAACTTTCTGATACTCATGTCTCAGTTTACACTTCCAGTGCGATGTCCCCGGTTTTGACCTCAGTTACATCAATGGTACATGATGTATATATTGTAATTAATTGTGGTGAGGAGCTAAAGGCAAAATCCCCACCATCAATTTGGTTTTGAATGTTCGGAAATCGGGATCGTTGCCGATGGTATATCATTCTACCCAACACACTATAGTATTGGCATCATGTAAATATGCATATCAAATAAAATAAACCCACAGCCAGCTACAACGGTGCAATGTTAAATGAAAAGGGCATGATTTCCTAAGGTTAAGGGGAGGTTTGTCTAACCGTGGGAGCCTTTGGGGGGGGAAATCCATGTGTCAGCACCCTGTTTGTTTTCTCACCTTCCTTTGTCTCATCCAACCACCACTTTAATGTTCTGTTGAGTTGTTGAGGCAGTTATTGCTGGAAGTGGAGGGTGGCAGGACTGTTAGTCTTTGTCACACGCTCACTCCACCAGTCATCTCTCCACCTTCATGTGGGTAAGGGAACCATCACTAATCCACTCTCTTGGCCATTGGGGTTCACTCTCACGCAGGGACGCGCAGGGGGTCGGTTCATCTTCCTCACGCAGAGCTGAGTTAAGAAGGGGGTGCGATTTATTGTGGAGGGTTCACCTTTCTCTCTCACACACCATTTTACCAGTTTGTGGTTGTGTTCTTTCCTCCTGATCATGTGGAAATTGAACCCAGTGATAGATTAATTTTACTCACAACAATTATCAATTGAACATGCAAAATCACTCACAAAAGAGACTGAATAATGAGCTGAACACTAAACTATATTGAATAAGTGTACAATAGCCAACCCTGTAACATAATAGGTTTCTTCATTAAATAATTACATAAGGTATTTGAATGCATGAGGAGCAATTCGAATCTAGCATAAATTAGGCTTACTAAAATTAAGCAAATCCCCCATAGGTGCAAAAAGTTGATCCCAAATCAGTCATGGAGCTCACGAATTGGAAAAAGTGCTTAGGCAAGCTAAAGAGTGATGGAATGAAAACTCATACATGCTTTTACAAGGAGAAAAGAGTGGAGGATGAAGAGGACAAAAAACTAGTTCACCTCACCTACTCAAACTTTCCCTATTGCCTTAAAGCACTGAAAAAGCAGGCAATAAAGCAGAAAAAACATAAGGGCACCTAGGAGACCAGGAATAAAGCAAAATTGATTCCTTGAGGTTTCCCAAGCACTACATATGTCAAATTAGGCAAGTTGGACCACTATGGATAGGTAATTGACAACTTGCATAAGGTGGGACACATTAA
This sequence comes from Pseudotsuga menziesii, assembly GCA_001517045.1. NCBI lineage: Eukaryota > Viridiplantae > Streptophyta > Pinopsida > Pinales > Pinaceae > Pseudotsuga > Pseudotsuga menziesii. Next base: position 57,141 of record LPNX010583164.1, on the reverse strand, counting down.
CTAGGAAAATAAGACAAAAATAATTAAATTAATGTCTAAGGTAGCTAACTATGGGTTGATTATTATAACACCCCCCCTTAAGCCTTACTTATGAGTAATATATCAGAAAAATATAGGGCCTAGAAACAAGGCTTAGTCACCCTTTACATACTGCATGTCCATACAACCAAGGAAAGAGGCAAAAACCATATGGGAAAATCCTCCCTTAAACATGGACTGTAAAACAAAATTTGGAAATCTTGTCTTCACTCATGCTTCACAGCATGATCAGCAATCCCCAGCAGTGATTTGAGATTGCTGAAGGTCTTCTCACAAAATTCTTTGGTGAAGATATCAGCTACTTGTTCTGAAGATGAACATAAGAGTAGGTGAATGGTGCCATCATGCACAAGCTCTCTGATGTAGTGCATATGGATTTCAATGTGTTTGGTTCTCTGCTTCTAAACTGGATATTTGTAGATTCGAATGGTACTCTGGTTATCATAGTATATGGTAGTTGAGTACTCTGATTCGAAGCCACACTCTCCAAGTAATCCCTGCAACCATAAACATTGAGTTGCTGCATTAACAACTCCTCTGTACTCTGCTTCTGTAGATGAGAGTGCAATGGCACTCTGTTTCTTGCTTGACCAGCTGATTGGCCCTTCTGCAAGCATGAACACATATCCTGATGTGTACTTTCTGTCTGTGCTATCACCTACCCAATCACTGTCAGTAAATCCAATCAAATCAAGATCAGATTTTGCTTTATAGAAGATCCCATGTGTCCTTGTTCCCTGAACAAAGTTAAGGATCCTTTCGGCTGCTTTCCAATGGATATCATGAGGCTGATCCATGTATCTAGAAGCCACACTTACTGCATAAGAAATATCAGGTATAGTATGTGTAAGATACAACAAACATCCAATCAATTTCCTATACAGTGTATTGTTTACCATAGGTGAAGAATCACCTTCTTCCAGCTTCACTCCTGAAAGGAAAGGAGTTTTGCTTGCTTTGCAATCCTTCATTCTGAATTTGTTCAGCAAATCCAAGGCATACTTGGACTGGTCCACCTTGATTCCAGCTTTGGTTTGAGCAATCTCAAGCCCCAAAAATTGACTTAAGAGCCCCAAATCTGTCATGGAGAAGGCTTGGTTCATTGCACCCTTTAAGGAAGAAATCTCATCCTTTGAGCTTCCTGTAATGAGGAGGTCATCAACATATAACACAATGATCATTAATGAACCATTAATTAACTTCAAATATACATTTGGATCTGATTTGCACTGAACAAAATTCAGTGATAGCAAGAAGCTATCAATCTTGGCATACCAAGCCCTGGGGGCTTGCTTTAGCCCATACAATGACTTTCTCAACCTGCACACAAGAGAAGGGTTAGTAGAAAAACCTTGAGGCTGCTGCATATATATATCTTCAGTGAGATCTCCATTCAGGAAGGCACATTTTACATCCATGTGATGTACCTCCCATTGCTTTGAGGCTGCAATGGCTAGGGCTAGCGTGATGGAATCCATCTTTGCCACTGGGGCAAAGGTCTCATTGTAATCTATCCCATGAACCTATGAGTAGACCTTGGCTACCAATATGGCCTTGTACTTCAGTGGTGAACCATCAACAGCATATTTGGTCTTGTAGACCCACTTACACTGAACTAATTTCCTCCCTGGGGGAAGATCCACTAGCTCCCATGTGATGCTCTTCTGGAGTGAGCTGAACTATTCCTTCATGGCTGCTTGCCATATTGGATATCCTAATGCTTCTTCGTATGTTTGAGGATCATATTCCACCATCAAATAGCATTTTTCAGCAAACATAGGATCCTTCATGCACAGACCACTCTCAAATTGAGATCTAGTCCTCCTTGAGTCATTGGGATCCCCAGCTAGCTCTCCTGCTGCATGTAGTGTCTTGGATGACCATTTTGGCCTTGTAGGGATGTTAGGGTATGAAATAAACTCATCTCCATCAGAAAAATCAGAATCATCATGTTCAACAAACTCTTCACTTACTTTCAGAGGTTCAATTGGTCAAGAGGCTTCTCCAACTTCCACTGTTGCAAGGGGTTCTTCTTGAAACTGAACACACCTTTCGATGAAGGCTTTATTTGTGCTCAAATTTATTAGTTTGTACCCTTTTTAATCTTCAGAGTATCCAACAAATAGACACTCTTGGCTTTGGGGCTGCAAAACCTTTCTCTTTTCTGTTGGAATTCTAGCCCAAGCCCTTGAGCCAAAAATCCTGAAAAGGGTCACATCTGGCTTCAAGCTGTTTATGAGGAACCCTATTCTGGATATAGGCTACACAGTTGATAGCTTCGTCCCAGTACTTTGGTGGCAAAGTTTTGGCCTCCATCATGCATGTTGCCATCTCCTTCAGTGATCTGTTCTTCCTCTCAGCAACACCATTTTGCTGTGGTGTGTAAGGGATAGAATGTTGCATCTGAATACCTACATCTACACAATAATTAATAAAATTAGAATTGACATACTCACCACCATTGTCAGATCTGAGGACCTTGAGTTTCCTCCCAGACTGGTTTTCAACCAAAGCCTTAAATACTTTGAGGAGGCCAAAAACTTCAAACTTGTGTTTCAGGAAGTAAACCCAGCAATACCTGGAAAAGTCATATATGAAAGTTAATGCATATTTGGCCTGAATCATGGAAATATGAGGGAATGGGACAGAAACATCACTGTGGATCAGCTCGAGGGGTGCAGAGGTTCTCTCATGACTAGCTCTCTCAAATTTGTGCTTTGGGTGTTTTCCTAGGATACAACCTTGGCAGACTCCTTTGGAAAATTTTATCTTGGGAAATCCTATGACCATCTATTTTTCACTAAGATCAGAAAGATACTTGTAATTTAGGTGGCCAAATATTTCATGCCAAATATTGCTTGCTTCATTAGCATGAATCAGAAGAGAAGAGGGGTTTGAGTAGGGTAGGAAGTGTGAGAACATGTATACCTTTTGAGCATGATTCGCAACTCCTTTTGCAATGACTTTACCACTTGAGATCTCTGTGATCTCAAATTCATCAGGGGAGAATATGACCTTCTTTGGAGACCTAGTGTGAGTCATCTGGTACACTGACAAGAGGTTGGAGGAAAGACCAGGAACATACAACACATTGCTGAACTGACCATGATTAAGATCAATCCTCCCTTTGCCCAAACTTTCAGTGAGAGAGTCAAATCCCAGTACTATAGGTGGTCCCTTCGACATGTCAAGTGAGGAGAAGGCCTCCTTGGTCGAAACCATGTGTCTTGAAGCTCTAGAATCAATGATAAAACTGGGTGAGCTTGATGTGCCAGCAACCAATGCATGAACTCTCTCTCTCTCATCTAATCTTGATCCTCCTTCTCTCTTCTTTGAGCTGTCTGGAAGGGAGATGCCATTCTTCTCCAGGAGTTGGGTCAGCATGTCTATTTGCTTCTTCATACAAGATCTTTCAATGTGATTTCCCTTATTGCAGTATGCGCACTTCCTCATTTCTCCTTTGTTTTTCTTCTTCTGGTAGTTCTTCTTGGAACCTTGTGGCTCCTCTGGAGACTTGTTCTTGTCTCTCTTTTGCTCAGGTGGCTTTTTAGCTTTCTTTTTGCTTTTTGAATCCACCTTCAAATCTCCAACAACCAGAGCTTGGTCTTTGGATGGTTTGATGGTGCCCATCATCACCAGCTTGTCCTGTTCTTGTGTGAGAGATTCCATGAAATATGCAAGGCTAGGCATCTTCCAGGTTCGAGCTATCAACTTTGTGGCATAGAAGGTCGAAACAAACACTGAATAGTTAGGTCCAAGCTTCGAGAGAATGGCCAAGACCAGCTGATCATCCTTATTTTCGATCCCACATTGTTTTAGCTGCAAAACAAGTGCTTTGAACTTGGAGAAATAGAGTTGCAGTGATTCAAAGCTATTGGGACTCGGGGAAATCAGCTCATTTTCAATTTGATGTCCGCTCCTCTCATCCGTCTTTACAAAAAGATCAGTAAGATTCTCCCATACTTCATTTGATGATGTCAATCCATCAAGATGGAAATGGAGGTCTCTGGAAATACTCAGACACAGGAGACCATAGGCCTCATCCCTCCTGTTGTGCCATTTTATCTTCTCTACAGCTGCATTGGGCTCTGCTTTTGTTTCCATAGTCACCCTGTAGAGGCATTTCTCTCTCAATAGTATCTCCATCTCTGCTTTCCATTCAAAGAAGTTGAAGGGAGTCAAGATGATCTTCTGAGATTGATCCATAGCTTAGAAATTGTCCCGGCTGTCAGTAGAAGGCTCCCAGTCACTGATGTCAAACCTGCAAAACAATTTTGAAGGAAAGAAATCAATATACAATGGCTCTGATGCCATGTGGAAATTTAACCCACTGATAGATTAATTTTACTCACAACAATTATCAATTGAACATGCAAAATCACTCACAAAAGAGACTCAATAATGAGATGAACACTAAACTGTATTGAATAAGTGTACAATAGCCAACCCTGTAACATAATAGGTTACTTCATTAAATAATTACATAAGGGATTTGAATGCATGAGGATCAATTTGAATCTAGCATAAAGGAGGCTTACTAAAACTAAGCAAATCCCCCATAGGTGCAAAAAGCTGATCCCGAATCAGTCATGGAGCTCACGAATTGGAAAAAGCTCTTAGGCAAGATAAAGAGTGATGGAATGAAAACTCATACATGCTTTTACAAGGAGAAAAGAGTGGAGGATGAAGAGGACAAAAAACTAGTTCACCTCACCTAGTCAAACTTTCCCTATTGCCTTAAAGCACTGAAAAAGCAGGCAATAAAGCAGAAAAAGCAGAAGGGCACCTAGGAGACCAAGAATAAAGCAGAATTGATTCCTTGAGGTTTCCCAAGCACTACATGGGTCAAATTAGGCAAGTTGGACCACTATGGATAGGTAATTGACAACTTGCATAAGGTGGGACACATGAACTAGGAAAATAAGACAAAAATAATTAAATTAATGTCTAAGGTATTATGGGTTGATTATTATAACACACCCCTTAAGCCTGACTTATGAGTAATATATTAGAAAAATATAGGGCCTAGCAACAAGGCTTAGTCACCCTTTACATACGGCATGTCCATACAACCAAGGAAAGAGGCAAAAACCACATGGGAAAATCCTCCCTTAAACATGGACTGTAAAACAAAATTTGGAAATATTGTCTTCACTCATTCGTCACAGCATGATCAGCAATCCCCAGTAGTGATTTGAGATTGCTGAAGGTCTTCTCACAAAATTATTTGGTGAAGATATCAGCTACTTGTTCTGAAGATGAACAGAAGAGTAGGTGAATGGTGCCATCATGCACAAGCTCTCTGATGTAGTGCATATGGATCTCAATGTGTTTAGTTCTCTGCTTCTGAACTAGATCTTTACATATTTGAATGGTACTCTGGTTATCATAGTAGATGGTAGTTGAGTACTCTGATTCGAAGCCACACTCTCCAAGTAATCCCTGCAACCATAAACATTGAGTTGCTGCATTAACAACTCCTTTGTACTCTACTTCTGTAGATGAGAGTGCAATGGCACTCTGTTTCTTGCTTGACCAGATGATTGGCCCTTCTGCAAGCATGAAAACATATCCTGATATGGACTTTCTATCTGTGCTATCACCTTCCCAATCACTGTCAGTAAATCCAATCAAATCAAGATCAGATTTTGCTTTATAGAAGATCCCATGTGTCCTTGTTCCCTTAACAAAGTTAAGGATCCTTTTGGCTGATTTACAATGGATATCATGAGGCTGATCCATGTATCTAGAAGCCACACTTACTGCATAAGAACGATCAGGTATAGTATGTGTAAGATACAACAAACATCCAATCAATTGCCTATACAGTGTATTGTTTACCATAGGTGAAGAATCACCTTCTTCTAGCTTCACTCCTGAAAGGAAAGGAGTTTTGCTTGCTTTGCAATA
>LPNX010583164.1:40440-51108 GCA_001517045.1 Pseudotsuga menziesii | reverse complement strand
CCATTCAGGAAGGCACATTTTACATCCATGTGATGTACCTCCCATTGCTTTGAGGCTGCAATGGCTAGGGCTAGCCTGATGGAGTCCATCTTTGCCACTGGGGAAAAGGTCTCATTGTAATTTATCCCATGAACCTGTGAGTAGACCTTGGCTACCAATCTGGCCTTGTACTTCAATGTTGAACCATCAGCAGCAAATTTGGTCTTGTAGACCCACTTACACTGAACTAACTTCCTCCCTGGGGGAAGATCCACTAGCTCCCATGTGTTGCTCTTCTGGAGTGAGATGAACTCTTCCTTCATGGATGCTTGCCATCTTGTATCTCCTGCTGCTTATTCATATGTTTTAGGATCAGATTCCACCATCAAATAGCATTTTTCAGCAAACATAGGATCCTTCATGCACAGACCACTCTCAAATTGAGATCTAGTCCTCCTTGGGTCATTGGGATCCCCAGCTAGCTCTTCTGCTGCATGTAGTGTCTTGGATTCCCATTTTGGCCTTGTAGGGATGTTAGGGTATGCAATAAACTCATATCCATTAGAAAAATCAGAATCATCATGTTCAACAAACTCTTCACTTACTTTCAAAGGTTCAGGTGGTGAAGAGGCTTCTCCAACTTCCACTGCTGCAAGGGGTTCTTCTTGAAACTGAACACACCTTTCGATGAAGGATTTATTTGTGCTCAAATTTATTAGTTTGTACCCTTTTGAATATTTAGAGTATCCAAAAAATAGACACTCTTTGCTTTGGGGCTGCAAATCCTTTCTCTTTTCTGTTGGAATTCTAGCCCAAGCCCTTGAGCCAAAAATCCTGAAATGGGTCACATCTGGATTGTTCCCACTCCATGCTTCGAAAGGAGTCATAAATTCAAGCTGTTTATGAGGCATCATATTCTGGATATAGGCTGCATAGTTTATATCTTTGTCCCAGTACTTTGGTGGCAAAGTTTTGGCCTCCATCATGCATGTTTCCATCTCCTTCAGTGATCTGTTCTTCCTCTCAGCAACACCATTTTGTTGTGGTGTGTAAGGGATAGAATGCTGCATATGAATACCTGCATCTGAACAATAATTAATAAACTTAGACTTGACATAGTCACCACCATTGTCATATCTGAGGACCTTGAGTTTCCTCCCAGACTGGTTTTCAACCAAAGCCTTAAAGACTTTGAAGAGGCCAAAAACTCCAAACTTGTGTTTCAGGAAGTAAACCCAGCAATACCTGGAAAAGTCATCTATGAAAGTCAATGCATATTTGGCCTGACTCATGGACATATGAGGGAATGGGCCAGCAACATCACTGTGGATCAGCTCAAGGGGTGCAGAGGTTCTCTCATGACTAGCTCTCTCAAATTTGTGCTCTGGGTGTTTTCCTAGGATACAACCTTAGCAGAGTCCTTTGGAAAATTTTATCTTGGGAAACCCTATGACCATCTCTTTTTCACTAAGATCAGAAAGATACTTGTAATTTAGGTGGCCAAATCTTTCATGCCAAATCTTTCTTGCTTCATTAGCATGAATCAGAAGAGCAGAGGGGTTTGAGTAGGGTAGGAAGTGTGAGAACATGTATACCTTCTGAGCATGATTCGCAACTCCTTTTGCAATGACTTTACCACTTGAGATCTCTATGATATCAACTTCATCAAGGGAGAATATGACCTTCTTTGGAGACCTAGTGTGAGTCATCTGGTACACTGACAAGAGGTTGGAGGCAAGACCAAGAAAATACAACACATTGCTGAACTGACCATGATCAAGATCAATCCTCCCTTTGCCCAAAATTTCAGTGAGAGAGTCATCTCCCAGTACTATAGGTGGTCCCTTCGACATGTCAAGTGAGGAGAAGGCCTCCTTGGTCGAAACCCTGTGTCTTGAAGCTCCAGAATCAATGATAAAACTGGTTGAGCTTGATGTGCCAGCAACCAATGCATGAACTCTCTCTCTGTCATCTGAACTTGATCCTCCTTCTCTCTTTTTTGAGCTGTCTGGAAGGGAGATGCCATTCTTCTCTAGGAGTTGGGTCAGCATGTCTATTTGCTTCTTCATACAAGATTTTTCAATGTGATTTCCCTTATTGCAGTGTGCGCACTTGCTCATTTATCCTTTGTTTTTCTTCTTCTGGTAGTTCTTCTTGGAACCTTGTGGCTCCTCTGGAGACTTGTTCTTGTCTCTCTTTTGCTCAGGTGGCTTTTCAGCTTTCTTTTTGTTTTTGAATCCACCTTTGAATATCCAACAACCAGAGCTTGGTCTTTGTATGGTTTGATGGTGCCCATCATCACCAACTTGTCCTGTTCTTGTGTGAGAGATTCCATGAAATCTGCAAGGCTAGGCATATTCCAGGTTCGAGCTGTCAACTTTGTGGCATAGAAGGTCGAAAAAAACACTAAATAGTTAGGGCCAAGCTTTGAGATAATGGCCAAGACCAGCTGATCATCCTTCTTTTCGATCCCACATTGTTTTAGCTGCAAAACAAGTGCTTTGAACTTGGAGAAATAGAGTTGCAGTGATTCAAAGCTATTGGGACTCAGGGAAATCAGCTCATTTTCAATTTGATGTCCCCTCATCTCATCTGTCTTTCCAAAAATATCAGTAAGCTTCTCCCATACTTCATTCGGTGATGTCAATCCATCAAGATGGAAAAGGAGGTCTCTGGAAATACTCAGACACAGGAGACCATAGGCCTCATCCCTCCTGTTGTGCCATTTTATCTTCTCTGCAGCTACATTGGGCTCTGCTTTTGTTGCCATAGTCACCCTGTAGAGGCCTTTCGCTCTCAACAGTATCTCCATCTCTTCTTTCCATTCAAATAAGTTGAAGGGAGTCAAGATGATCTTCTAAGATTGATCCATAGCTTAGAAATTGTCCCAGCTGTCAGTAGAAGGCTCCCAGTCACTGATGTCGAACCTGCAAAACAATTTTGAAGGAGAGAAATTGATCTACAATGGCTCTGATGCCATGTGGAAATTGAACCCAGTGATAGATTAATTTTACTCACAACAATTATCAATTGAACATGCAAAATCACTCACAAAAGAGACTGAATAATGAGCTGAACACTAAACCGTATTGAATAAGTGTACAATAGCCAACCCTGTAACATAATAGGTTGATTCATTAAATAATTACATAAGGGATTCAAATGCATGAGGAGCAATTCGAATCTAGCATAAAGCAGGCTTACTAAAATTAAGCAAATCCCCCATAGGTGCAAAAAGCTGATCCCAAATCAGTCATGGAGCTCACGAATTGGAAAAAGTGCTTAGGAAAGCTAAAGAGTGATGGAATGACAACTCATACATGCTTTTACAAGGAGAAAAGAGTGGAGGATGAAGAGGACAAAAAACTAGTTCACCTCACCTAGTCAAACTTTCCCTATTGCCTTAAAGCACTGAAAAAGCAGGCAATAAAGCAGAAAAAGAAGAAGGGCACCTAAGAGACCAAGAATAAAGTAGAATTGATTCATGTAGGTTTCCCAAGCGCTACATGGGTCAAATTAGGCAAGTTGGACCACTATGGATAGGTAATTGACAACTTGCACAAGGTGGGACACATGAACTAGGAAAATAAGACAAAAATAATTAAATTAATGTCTAAGGTAGCTAACTATGGGTTGATTATTCTAACATATCACGCATAGATTTAGTGTTTTTTTCCTCCACCATTGCTGTACTATGAAGGATCGTTGTGGTTTTTTGTTGTTGTTTGTGGGCTGTTGTTTTCCATATTTTTGTTGGCTGCGATATCCCTTGTGAATTAGTTGTTGTACGTTGCATGTTTTCCTTCTGACCAGGCTGAGATTCTATTTACTCTTCCACTTTCGGGCTGAGTAAATTTGGCTGTCATTTCTTGTTGAGGAAGACTGTTGTTTCCCCACATTTAACGGCTGAGTTGCCGATGCGATTTGGGTTACTGTAGGTTGTGGTGGAGTCATTTTGGCCATGATAGGGCCAAGAATGACTCAGGGATTGTCTTCCCTTGTTCGAGATGTGATTTTGTGTTTTTTCCTGTCAACGTTGGGAGTTTGGCTTCCTTCCCATTTGCGGACTGTGTATTGTTGCCATCGTTCATTGGGGTTGTTGTCTTCCACTGGTTTCGGGTTGCTTCTTGGTTGCTGAGGCTGCAGACGTCCTTTAGGGATTGTTCCTGAGTTGTTTTGGCCATGCTAGGACCAAGAACAACTCTGAAGCATTGTTTGACCTGAACTGTGTTTCACCCTTTTGTTTGGGGTTGTCACCCTATTGTCTTTACCTTCTTCCCATAGCCGTGGACTATTTGTTTTACTGCGGCATGTCGTGGTTGGTATTTGTACTGTTGAGAGTAGGATTAGAGGCTGGGTATGCTTGAGAAAACTGGTGTTTGGAGCCACTCAGACAAATTTAGACTACTGGATTTCTTATCCATAGCCCTTGAAGAGTATTGGAAAGGGGAAGTCAGGGCCTGAGGGACTGTGAATTAGAGAAAGGAATGATTCCTGGTGTCGGGTGTGTGGATTCCTTAGAATTCAAGTTAACTCTGGTGTAGGCGTCCTTAGCCCCCCATTGAGGCCACCATCTTAGCATTTATCCTTTCCTAGCTCCTTGACGGCCTGATAAACCCCACTGTGGGGGGTTGGCTAATTTGTGTACCTTGGCTATGTGTAAGCCTGCTTTGACCCTTATTCCTTGAGGAATAATGCCTAGCTCAGGGGTGGTAGTGTTGCTAAGATATTGATGAGCACGCTGGCCTATGGTTGGGTGTTATGTTGCAGCAACGTAGTTGGTTGCGGGACGAGTTCTATCAGATGAGTATTCTTGACTATGTTGTCTCTGCATTTGTATTTACTGATTAATGAATATGATGAACATGTGGTATGCTTGAATGAATGTATGTTTGCTTCTGCTATGTATATGAAGGATTATGCATCTTAGTATGTTTTATGTTTAAGCTTTTTATTTTAGCAATATATGCTTGTCCATTTTCATGGAGCTATTTTCCCGTATGTTTGGTGTTAATATCGTCCTCTTTGTCGGTCAGAGGGTCGAGGATGTTACATCCATCTTAGCTATTACTTTGAGTTTTTACTCCTCCACTTGTCCTTTATACATGGGGAATTTGATCATGTATCCTACATGACATATAAGTCTAGTTGTCATATCTGCAAGTCAAAAGTTACCTTGGGTCGTCTCTATGTGGTGCTCACTATTCAAGGATCAGTACCTTTATCTAATTATCCTAATTCCTGTCCTTCTCATCTCTGAGTATTACTTGTGTCTATCTTCCCCTCACCCAATTTCCTCGTCACTTTTGTGATATGTTGAAGGATTCATTACCTTCCTCCTCACATCACGGTTTCTCATCAGCATCTCCTGAAGACGAAGACCTATAGTTTTGATGGTGGTACCTTAGGATTCACTACCCTTATTGGTGAATTCGTTTGCTTCAGTTGTTAGCGTCACTCATTTACTAACATTCTGTTGAGTTCCTTCCATGTTCGACTTCAGCTCATTTATTCACATGGTAGGGATTGTACTAGTTCCTTGATATTTGGACAAATGCCTTAGGTTCATACCTATATAACTAAAGTTGCGCAAAATTGTGTTATGTTCAAGAACACTACTTCCAGATTTTGAAGACTCATCATTGTATATTGTGGCTTTGATGCACCTTTGTAATATACGTGGTCTTGTTACCTGTATCATATGATGTAATCAAATATTGTAAGGGAGCTAGTGTTTCGCTTTATTGAACATGAAATCGTCAGATATGATTTTGTATATTACTTTGATATGTATTGTTTCAGGTACTTCCCTGCAGCCTTGTTAACTGAGTTCTCCAAGAATAAATTTTGTAATGTATTTCAGCCATTGCTTCCCTCTGACCTCACACATTAGGGGGAATTTGTTATCCTATAGAATGGCACTTCTTCGTCTAAGTAATGAAACTAAATGTGTCGGAACACAAAAGGAAAAAAATTGATAGAAGTAGCCAAATAACTATAGATGGGCATCAACATTGATGCATCATCCTCTTACCATTCGGGCCTACTTTTTATTAGTTCATTAGGGTGAATTCATGACTATTGTCATTGCAACCCACGTATCATTCACGAGTATTGGCATTGCAACCCGTGTATCATTAACGAGTATTGACATTGCAACCCGCGTATACATTATTAGGGTTGGAATTCACGGGTTTCCTTTATGCAAGTCGTGTATCATACACTATCTGCTAGTATTAATAGTCATGAATGCCTTAATCCAAAGTTAAAAAATATAAACACATTTAGTCGAGGACAGTTGGGTCCTTAGTCATAACTATCCCAACTTCCTCAACCATCTCAACCTTTGTAACCTCTCTCTTTCCTCATGTATAAATAGAGGGTAGGGGTTAAGGCTAATCATCATTCAATTATAGAGAAAATTTATGTTGGTGGACTTCCTTTAGAGATCTTGGAGAAGCATAATTCAGTGTCCTTGGCTAGTAGAGAAGCACTTGTTTCAGATACTGGCTGTAATCTTACCTCACTTGTTCATCAATAAAGAGAGGTTTTCTTCCAATGTTGTGTCTTTGCACTCTTATGTATTATGATTTATGACTTGTCTTGTTATTTCATTGATCACCTATATAATATATAAGATATTGTAGGAAATATCTTGCTCTTTGCAGGTGTTGGAGATTCCCTAGAAGCTGTGGAAGCAATTTTGTTGATGTATATGTAACTTCAGAATGTATTCTTCTATGTATCTTAACCCGATGTTTATTCCGGGATGTTTCTATTATGTATTTGAGGCATGTGGTCATGCCCCGATGTTCCGATCGGGAGGATTATTAATGTAATCAAGTCATGTCAAGTCATTAGGTAAGTCCCCACAGTTTAGGGGCACTTGAGTTATTATACACTAATGAAGGTGTAGGCTCGAGTAGTAATTATTAGGGTTGAGCCTACGTGTGAAATGGCAACTTAAGTGAACGGACTAATATAAATAGAGAGGGTGTGTCTCTCTATTTATCACTTTTGAATTACATCACTTGCTCTCTCAAGTGTGGCACACCTTTGGAGAAGGAAATACTTTGGCTTGATAGAAGACAGAAGGCTGCTGTTGTGTTGGGAGGTCATCTTACTGTTTTGGGATCACATCTTGTGGTGATACTATCTTAGAGGAAGTTGAGGGGTTTTCTCCATTTATGGTTTCCCCTCCTAAAAGCTTTGTGTCTCTTGTCTCTTGTGATGTGATTATGTTATTGTTGTGCTTTTTATTCTCTCAGTGAAAAGATCCTAACATAATGCTAGCTTAAATGTTGAAAAACTAACAAATTTGAAGTGAAGAATAAATCTAGGATCGACTATCATAAACAAGGTATGCCTAATTTCTTCCATATTTCTCTATAAAAATCTGAAATGTTTGAATGTTTGCAAGTTTATTTAGTACGTTGGTAACCCCATAGACCCTAGGTTATAAGGTTGTATTCTCCTAAAAAAAAGTAATGGAAAATTTTCAAATGTTGAATGAATTTTGGTGTAGATAGGATACAAAAAAAGTGTGGGCATAGATAGAAGTTTTCCATGGTAACATAACAATGGGTACATATCAATTTGGAGAATGATTTTTTTCATGGACGAGTCTATTCTGGGAGCACCTCAGGGTAGTATCTTAGTTGGAATCATTGAGTTTTGACTTGGTCAACCATCATCCATTACCCATTCAACTTTGATCATGATGTAGTTAGGTGTCCACACAAATTTGCAAACCAAACATCAAGGATTAGGTCAACTTTGATCCTCAACATGGTCAAATTGATTTTCCATATACACTAATAAATATTTATTTCCCTCGTCCATTTGAGGTTCAAGAAGGGAACTAAGTGTTATTTATTATAAAGAAACCAAAGATCTACTGGGATAGAGGTTGTAATATTATGTGAGCCATTAGTGCTTTGAGTTGGTTTATGGGATAAACAAAAATACAATGAAGGAAACTGAATACTCTATGTAACTTTATTATACATTTTATTTTTTTAATTGATAAAATTAGATTTTCTGAAATTAATGGCATGTTGCATTATATAACTGGTTTCTATCTATTTTATTCATGAGTTTACTCAAGTCCAAGTGTTTTTCTTATTACATCTAAACTGGGAAACATCTATATATTTTCTAGTTAAAATCAAAATCATTCCTAGCAATAGTGTAGTGTAGTGTAACGTTGACAGATTGGGCCATTTGCAGCAGACTTGTGCAAATTAGACAACACTATGAATTGAAAAAGAAAAAAACTATTCTAACGACAATTAAAGCCAATAAATTTTCACTAGTATTAGATTTAACTAAATTTTAGTTGTGATTATCAAAGTGCTAAATGCATTTGGTAGTTCTTTTCCCTTGACATTTTGGCACCTCTATTTAATTTTTTGGAGTGTCAAAATTTCTCACATGGTATTCAAGCATAGTCCAATATTGTTGTTGTGGTATTAGCAATGTTCAAATTGATCCTCTTAAACTGATTAATTCAAAGTAAAGTCATTAATATTGTGCTCATTGAACCACTTTGTGGGAACTTGATTGAGAGCCATGTTTATGCTGGTGATGATCGAAGTGTTATCAAAGAACCTAGTTCAACCTAGAGAAGCTTCATAGTAGAATGGTTCTTGATCCAAGATAAAACACACTTTGGGTAGGTTTCCTATCATTGTTGCAATATGACTGTCCTTTTGATTGTTGGTTTGTATGTGATGATTTCCTGAAAAGATATTATAACAGATGTTTATTCACGTCAAAAAAATTTAGGAAAACAAAAATAAAAACACACCTAGTTAATGGACTCGTAGTGCCTATCAATAGAAGGTTTATTACACCTATGACTTCTCAATGTCAAAAAGAAAATTTACAAGTACATAGGTGAGGCTTGCCACTAGTGGTGACTAATGTAATATCATACTCGGGAGCTAAACAAGTGCTTAACCATGACATATTTATTCTTTATCTCTTTATTATTTTCCTTTCACCGATTATCATTAAAATGAATTACTACAAATTAGTTAAATAAATTGCATTAAATTTAGTTGACTTTGGCTATGTCATTATCTTACAGTGGTTCTAACATAGAATCTAGGTGACAAAATTACATAATTGGGATCATCTTACTTCACATGAAAAGTTTCTTATTGTGTTACATTTTCATAAGGAATTTTTTTTCTTTTTTATTCAACATAAAATCACAAAATGAAAAAGGCTACTAAAGAAACAATTGGATACATCATCACTCTCATAGGGAAACTAATTTTAGGCTCTCTAAAACCCCATTGTTCCATGAAACATATATTCCTATAATAAGATGGGATATATTGTTTTTTTAAATAACTCACAAGTATCGCATTTTCAATGACATAAAGAATATATCTGATAAGGATGCCATACAACCGACGACAACAATGTCAGATATTTGTGTAAATTTTTTCAAACAATCGTCGGATTTTTTATGACTATATGTCGGTTAACCGACATCATGGTTGGATTATGTTGTCAATTGATCGACAAGGGTTCCACCGCATTTTCGATGACATTGTTGGAAATTGATTTCGGTTAACTGATGTTTTATGTGTCGACATTCGACGAGTTATCATTCGATTAATTGACAAGGGTTATGTCGCATTTCCAACGACATTTCTGGAAGTTGATGTCGGTTAACCGATGATTTGTGTGTCAGACATTCGATGGGATATCATTCAGTTAATTGACAAACTTGGTAAATCTAAATGTCAGTTAACTAACAAAATGGGTGTCAAAAACTCAACGACACTGTTGCGAATATTTAATTAATATTATTATTTTTAATTTAATAGATTATTAGGTTACTAGTGAAAGGGTGTAACCCTTCACTATGCTGGTTCAAGCCCTATAAAGGTGAGCTTATTGAAATTTTATAGCATCATCTAATATATTATTCCTATTAAACATGAAAGTCAGATTTGACTATTAAGAGTCGAACCAGATACAGTTGCTCCAAGTGGTATCAGAGCAGACTCGCTCATTTGGCCTGACCTCAGATTTGGCTCATCCTCCCTCTCTCATTCCCACACTGTTTTTTCGTCGTCCTTCCTCCTGTTTGCTCCCATCACCATTGTATTTCTCCCTTTGTGCATCACTCCCTCCATATTCATCGTGTACAGTCTGTCCTTCTCCCATCGCACTCTGATCCTCACTCTTCCTCAACACCTCCACCCTTGTGCCTATTGCATACACCCCATAACCATCATCACCCGTCTCTCTGCTTCTCCTACATTAACCATCCAATATTCCATCCACCCGCCACCACCCATGCCTCCTCTCACTCCCTCCTCTCACGCAACACTTCTACCCTTTCTCCCATGTCACACCACACAACACACCACTCCCGCTCACCATATTACTATTGCATTCCACTCCCCCATCATCATCTTCCATCTTCCCCTGCTCTTTGTTGATCCTCTCCTACCTACACATGCTCAGCTCTATCTCCAACGTCCCACATTGTCCTCCTCCATGCGTCCTCCTACCCACCATCCAATGCTCAAACTCATCCCTTTCCTCACGTCCTACTACCTCTGCCCCTGTTCATGCTCATCATCTCCACCGCGCCAACCTTTGTCTACTTCCACGCGTACCCTAATCATCGACATTCCTGCTCATCCACGGCTAAACCTAAAACCT
>LPNX010583164.1:29251-40393 GCA_001517045.1 Pseudotsuga menziesii | reverse complement strand
ATATATATTAATTAATTAATTAATATTTATTATTATTCAAATATATATATATATATATAATTTCACCCCTCACAAGCCAAAATAGCGTCAAAGTACACACCTCCGCATACAAGGTCCAAGACCATGGCGAAACTAAGAGAGCAAATCAAAAAAATGGAGAAGGACATCATACCCCTCGTTGCCAACCAAAAAAACTTGAAGGAAGGGATGAAAAATATCAATACAATTCTTAAAAAAGAAATCAAAGACGAAGTTGTTCTGGTACTAGAAAGAAGGTTGGATGAAAATTTTGACATCCCGAACGAAAAACAAAAAGACTTGGATGACAAAATTAGTACCATGGCTCAAAACATAAACACCTTAACACATAACTTGAGCACCATCACGCAGAACCATAATACATTAATCAAGGTGTTACAAATACTAATGCCTAAGACAGACCAAGTCAGCAGTCCATACATGCTAGATTCCTCATTTCATATTTCCACATAGGAAGCACTTGCTAAGAATCAAGAAGAATTGCAAGATAAATAAAGATTAACAATGCGACACTTAAGCAAGAGATATAAACAAAATTACTTCCAAATATGGAGGCATGATTAAACAACAAAATAGACTCTAACAATAAGATAGTAGAGAATAAAAAGGCTAAAAATCACTGCCAACAATGAAGCAGTTCAAATATGTCACTTGCATCGTCTAGTAGTTCCGAACCACCATCAAACCGTAAAGCAAAAGGCAATCAATATCATCCTTACATAATGTACCCACCTAAGGAAAAAATAGAGTTTCTAAAATACAATGGAAGTGAAGACCAATGCGTTGCTTGGCTAAACAAGGAAAAACAATACTTTGACATTTACAATATTCAATCTGACGAGGAGAAGGTGAAATATGCGTCAATGCATATGGAAGGGTACGCCTATAATTGGTACTTATGGTGGAAGAGAGACAATTTTTCCTACACCTTGAACTGGTTCAAAAATGATTTTTTAATAGGTTTCAAGGAATCAAAGAAGATAAATTTTTCAGTAAACTTACCAGATTACAACAGGTTGGAAACGTTGAGAAATTCACACATCAGTGGGAATCCTTATCGACACGAGTATTTGGGTTGTCTGACAAGGAAAGACTCAAAATCTATTTAGAAGGCCTTAAACCATACCTCCAAAAAGAGTTAAAGTTACATGACATACCTAACGTAGAAGTAGCAAGGCATAAAGCAAAAGCTGCAGAACACAAATTGGAAGGAATGAAAACAAGAGGCGATAACCAATATCGATAAGAAAAAGAGACACAATGTAGGTACCATGAAGATACTTGGTCACTAAGCCATCAATGCCACAAACCTAATCATATGCCTATGAAATGGAAAATAGGTCGAAGTCATCTAACAGTTACTCCAATAATAGAAAAAATAAGAAAAACATATGCCGTCGATTCGGTGATGACTGGACCCCGGGCTATAAATGTAGGAACAATCAGACAATACAGTGGAGAATCATCAATGGAAAGGAAGTGCAAGTATCTGCACAAGAAATCTCGTCTGATTCTAATACCGACACTAAATCTGAATGAAGGACAACATTAGGAAAATACTCAAGCTTTGAGGACAAAGCTTTCCCAAGGGGAAGGAAATGTTGTGAATATTTAATTAATATTATTATTTATAATTTAATAGATTATTAGGTTACTAGTGAAAGGGTGTAACCCTTCACTATGCTGGCTCAAGCTCTATAAAGGAGATCTTATCATAATTTAATAGCATCATCTAATATATTATTCCTATTAAACATGAAATTTGGATTCGACTATTAAGAGTCCAACCAGACAGGGTTGCTCCAGACACATCGCTGAATTTACTTGTCGATCATGTGACTAATTGTCGTCGTATTTATGATGGATTGTTGTAACCATCAGGTATCCAATGCAATTCTAACGACATTTAAAAATAAACCACTTTGTCGGATGTTAAACGGAGTCTTGTCGAAATTTAGACAAATATGATGTCGGATTTTGGGTTCAAATTTATTTTTTCACCAATCTTAGCTTTTTCACGGGGACTCTACTATTTCAAGTATTACGGGGAGTCTTGATGCAAGTGAAGCCATTCAAAAAATGTATAATCTAGTGCATGATTGTGAAATTTGGTTTGCACATGACTCAAAACCTTGGTTTTGATGTTGTGCAAGCCAAAGTTCACATGGTATCATAGTTGAGGTCTCAAGTTCAATTCCCCCGAGATATGTCATAGGGGGGGTGTTGGAGTATCGGTACAACCGCCACACCTCTGGGAATATAAAAATGTGGAATAACCACCTCTCCTGATAATAGGGCCTTGTGCTTGGTTTCATATGTTCATCAACATCTGCAAGTTTTGGTGTAACGACAAACCTTAGAGGAGGGAAGGAGTAGGAGTGGGGAGGGGAGGAGAGGAGAGGAAGAGGAGGACATGACCATGAATACATATTCCCTACCACTTATAAATTATAAATTGAATCCTTGATATTTAACACTTATAATACACATACACATATAAACTCACCCATTTAACGTATGAGCATTAACATCTATAATCCCTTATTTTATAACATGATAATGCATAACTACTATAATCCCTTACACCTAACCCCTAGTTTAAAATCCATTTAAATTTTATCACCCCTAACCACAATAAACCTCCATGTAATCAATATGCATTATACTACTTAATGTTATAATGTTATAAGTTATAACCCTTATCATCCCTTAATCCCTATAAATTTTAACACTATATCCCTTCACACTTATTACCTCAAATCTATAGAAGCCATAATGTCACCTATAATTTCTAACCTTGTATATCATGTATTTCATATAAAAAATAAACTCTAATCCATTTATCCCATAACCCCTATGTTGGAATACTTTCGGTCGACCCAGGTTCAAATCTCTTGTTCATCAACAAAGCCCAAGATATCAGGCCGACAGAGTAGGAATATGTCGGCAACACCTATGACGTAGATGAAGTCTCACCCAAGATATCTTATGGGAATTTCCAGGATCAGGTTTCTGTAGTTATGTGGGGACTTTCACTCTTATAGTATCATTGAATCACTCAATCGGAACCGGGAATTATACTTATGTTTTCATTCATTCATTCAGGATAACTATTTACTAGTCCTTTGACACATATTGTAGTATTTAAAATAAATCATTAGCCCATATTTAACATATTATATGTGCGACACATATAGATATGAGTTTATTCATAACATATGTTGTGTGACATATTCAGATCAACTCATTCATGAGATACATATATTCGACATAAACACAAATATTAAGATACACAAAGACAAGATGTAACATGGAAACCCATCCAGGAAAAACCACAAAGGTGCTCTTCATCTGGCATAAGAAATATGTTAGAACCTTTAGTTTGCACACTAAGCTTGCAAACTCTTCTTTAGATATTCTTTACAATTCGTACATGCATCTCTTATCTCATGCTCTCTGTTTTTTGTCTATGTATTTCTTCTCTTCTTTTCTAAATCGTCGATCTGCACACATCTTGGATCGATTCTATGACTAAGCAACTCTCTCTATCCTCAACCACAATAACAACCCTCTTTGTCTGACCTACACATCGCTTGGGTTCATGCTTTTAAAAAAAATTGGCTTTTACAATTCTTGAACCAACCGTCAATTGACTCACAACTGTTAGTTGGAAGGATATCTTTCTAATTTAATACATTTAGTTATAAATGAAAATAGGCACTATCGACCCAAAATACAATCATGCTTTATTACTAAAAGCAATATTTTATTCTAACTAAATCTTTCCAAATTTAGTTGAACTCTTCTTGTCGACTTTCTTTATTCCTCTTATGTCATGGTTCCTTTTTTCATGCCTTCTTTCGTCATGACTTCTTCTATCGCAACTTATTCCTCATCTTGCAATTGGAATTCTACCATCATAATGTTCATCTTTCTAACCATTATTTTAGTTCTTTATTCTCATCTTTTCCTATGGCCAACATGTCCCCAACACTCACCTGTGGTTCATCCCGAGCCACATTAGTATAAAACCTCTGTCATTGTGACCTTGCTTTGAAAATATTGAAAGATTTTCACTACATGTTCAGTTTCCTGTCGCACCTCTGCTTCTACCTTCTTCAATTTTTCCACAAGTTTGGCACTGATGTGTTCCAAATTTGTCAGTCCTGCCGACCCGAAGGCTTGCCACACTTTTTCATGTACAGGTTGAATAATACATGTAACTTTCTATGCTTCTTCTTGAAACTATGGGAGCCTGTTGGTTCTCTTTTTCTACTGTTTTCGCAGTTGTGCTACCTACTGTTGTAGCTTCTTCATGTCAGTAGCCTTAGCCATTTTATCTACTATCAGAAACTTCTTTAGATCTCTCTTCAATTTTTTAAAGTATTCCTCGGCAATATGTAACTATTTTGTTACCTTTTCCAATTCTTCATTGTCGATCAAAGCTTCCCATGATTGAAAAACTTTCTCAACCGCCTTGGCACAAAGTGCCTACACCTCTTTGATATTTTTTGCAACCTTAACTGTTGCTTTTATTTGCTCTTTGAGTACCACTGGAGGTGTATTGGGCTTCACCTGTAATTCCAACACCATGACTCTCTTGTAGAGGTTTTCGACAATCTTACCTAGTCTAAAGACTTTTTCCTCTGAAAACATCTCTAGCGTGATGCCTTCAGCTATGACACTGCTACAAGTGAGTGTAACAACTGTGTCGAGTCAGTGCATGTCCTCCTGTTAGGTCTTAGCTTATTCAATGGTCTGGACTATATTTTCCATCTTCGTGACAATCTTGTGCGATGAATTGACCTAATTAACCAACACACACTCTCTATTATTCATTTCTACCACTCCAGCATGTTGAATGGCATGCACTTCATACATCAGTAACGCAGATAACTCTATGGTGACATGACCAATATCTTTGATCATGGTATTGAGCTCTGTTGTCCCCAAGTCAATTGCTTAACCAAGCACTTGAATCCTTATTGGTGGAGTTGGCATCGATGCATCACTGGGTCGCTCTTCAGATGGGCCAGGTAGGTCTAGCGACTCAGGAAAGTATGGCATGTGGTAGACCGCCACTTGAACTTCTTTTACTACATTGCAGAGTGTCTGTAGTAAATCAGTTATGTTGCTTTTCAATTCTATCTGTCACTCATCTATTCTTCGACATATTTCAATGGTGACTTCTATCAAAAGTGTATAGTCGTCATTGGTAAGGCTGAAAACACCAAATGATTTGTTAGTATTCCTCTTCTTATGACTCTTCTCTTCCTTTTTCTTTTTTTCACCAACTCTGGATATGTCGGAGTCTCAGTTGATTCATTTCGGTTGTCACAGGGTGGAGCTTTGTGGGATATTTTCTAGTGATGGATCTCCTCCCCAGTCTCAAATCTTCTTTTTTGATGGATCATCCTGTCACAACTCTTATTCTGCAAAGAATTAATCATCTACGAAAGGAAATATCCATTCTACCAGCCAATCTTGAACAATGGAATTAATTTGAACAGTAGTTAGTTGAAACTGTGTCGCAAGCCATTGGTGTTGTGGATCTTGTTGAAGCTATCAAAATATTTGATGGGCCCCGACCAAAAATATGATAATGTTCTGGAATCGTTTAATAGTTTCCTTGGTAATTTTGGCTTGCTTCCTAATGTAATGTTGAAGGTCCTCTCCTTGTAAAAAGAATTCTACATTGTTGTCTTTTTGCCACTCGGTTAATTCCTTATCAAACTAGAGATTCTGATATCGAGCTCCTCGACATGGGACTGGAAGATCTACCCCTTGGTAGTTTAGTGGTTCTGCCCATGCGATAAAATAAATCAAAATGAGTAACCAAGAATAATGAAATG
The DNA here is from genome assembly GCA_001517045.1 of Pseudotsuga menziesii. Lineage (NCBI taxonomy): Eukaryota > Viridiplantae > Streptophyta > Pinopsida > Pinales > Pinaceae > Pseudotsuga > Pseudotsuga menziesii. Next base: position 34,502 of record LPNX010583164.1, on the reverse strand, counting down.
GGTCACCTTTATCCTTTACTCCTTCCACATATGCGAACAGTTGAGCTAGACCCTTGATGCACACCACTCTATCGCAACAGTTGTTCTAGCAGTACATTAGTTTGAGCTCATTTTTCGCAGCAGCCTTCTAGATAAGACTTTAGCTATAAACCAAACAAAAATATTGTTGATAGAGGCGATCAAAACTCCTCTCGTTTCTCTTTCTAGGTTGTACTTCTCTTTTAACTTATATGTCAATACTATGTCCTGGTATTTACCAGTGAAAAATGGCGTTGGATCGACACCTGCAAGGGGAAGCCCGATGATTAAGGATATCAGCTCTACATCTAATGAAATCTTTATGTCAAGCTAGAAACAACCATCATGGAAACAAGCAAGTAATTACTTAACACATGCATTGAATTCTGCTGTGTGGCCAAAATGTGGCATGTGGATCAATGATAGTAGTCTATACTTATTCAACTCTCTTTCCCATTCCATTGGAACTACGTGGATAGGGCCATCCTTTGTCTCCTGAATATTAGTCATATGTTTATTCATTTCCAGCTCTGGAAACTTGTGCAAGTCATGGTCGACAAAGCCCATTTTCTACAAGTTTGGAATTATGTTTGTCGTTACTCGAACTCCTTTCGGTATGGCAGGCGTTACCAATGGACATTTGTCATTTTTTCCAATTCTGACCTTTGGTGCATCGGATGGTCTAGCAGCATGGATGTAGATCCTGCTGATTCGTCTTCTAGTGGAGATGTTATTTCCTTTATGCAATTGATTCCACAACTAGTCCATTTTCTTTTTTAATTGTCAGGCTGGTCTGTTCGTAAGACAACTCTTGGAAGCACAAGGGACGGTGAAATGGGTTCTGCAATTCCTGGTGTGATACCACTTCTTAAGTGTCTTCCATGATTGGTGTAGGTGACGGAATATCAAGACCTGATTGTTGGACAATTCTCGTGCTAAAGACATAAATGACCATACTCTGTGAAAAATCGCTTTGGATCTTTACAAATAGATCAACATACTTAGTCGAATTCAATCGAAATAATTAAACTTCAATGAGAAGATGATAAATGTTTACCCATTTAATCAATCATTCATTCACAGGATCGAGCAATAAATGGAAAGGTGGCAACAATTTTTGTCACATGGAGCAATATTTATAATCATTACAAGGAAACCGCCAATCAAACCATCACTTTGCTTATAAGTTCAATGGTACTTATTATGCATTAATGACGAAAGTGACCAAAAAGCATGCTGCCAAAATCTCTTGTGTCCTCAAATTAACTGCTAGGCAACTGTCACCTTAGACCAAAATACATCGTGCAACAGCAATTCATGTCTTGCGACAGGCATATGGCCTATGACACACTCCTTTACTTGTGACAAAATGTGATTCTACGCTACCATTTTACTTGTTCAGCAGACAGATAGTCGGTTAACACTTTTCTTCCTCTACGATAGAAAGAAAGTCTACGACAACTTTTCTTTTTCTTCGATAGACATATCATCTGCGACATAACACTCATAAAGTTTAAACAAAAACACTCATACTTTTTGCAAAAATAACACCATCTGCAACCTTGTCTTTTTCTTTTTCTTTTCTCTTATCTCTTTTCATATTTCTCATTTCTCATTTTATTTTTCAAAATCTCAGTCGACCGAATTGCGGCTATCCTAGTAAGGCTTTATCCAACTTCCATTCACCAATCCTTTGAAAGGTGTTCCGTCTAACTTCTGAAATTGCACTACTCCTCTTTCAATGATATAAATGATAATATACAGTCCCATCCAATGTGTTCTAAGCTTTCCAGGATGCTTCAAAAATTTAATGTCAGACAGGAAAACAAGATCTTCAATGTGAAACTGATTTTTCTTAATATGTCGGTCATTCCAAGATTTTTGTCTCTCCTTCTCGACATTTTGACGATAGCCTATGACAAAGTGTTCTTCTTCCAACTAGATGAACTGTAAAATTCTTTCTTCAACAACACCAACATATGTCATCTCCGTTATGGAAGTTTTCCTTAGACTAGGTAGAATATATTCCATTGGCATGACAACCTCTTGTCCATAAACTAGTTGAAATGGAGTTTGTCCTATCAACTTCTTATAGGTCGTGCAATAATCCCATAGCACCATAGATATATTCTAATCCCAATCATCTTTTTGAACATTGTAGATATTTGTCAATGTGTTCTCCAGGATCTTGTTAAATGCCTCGATAACACAATTCGCTTGTGGGTGATATGGTGTTATCTTCCTGTGTTGAATATGGAATTCTTCAGTTTTTTTGTTGATCCATTGATTGACAAAATGTGTGCTCTGATCAATTATCAAAATATTCGGGCATCTGAATCTAGTCACAACATTGTCAAATAAAAATTTTGCAGTAGTCGCAGTAGTATAATCCTTTTCTTACACTGCTTCATCCCATCTAATCAAGTAATCTATCACAATAATAATGTATCATGCACCTGTTCTTTTTCCTAGTGGGTTTATAGGACCCACAAAATCAACTTCCCATTTTTCAAAGGCCTGTAAAGTTATTTGAGGTACTAGTGGTATTTCATCTCGTCGCGACAGCTTTTCGGTTCTATGGAAGGCATCACAACTATGACAGTAATCTCAAGCATCTGCATGCAAAGTAGGCCACCACAATCATGCTTGTAATATCTTTCATACTATATATTTTCCAACATGATGGTCTCCTACAACAATAGCATGCACTTCATTCAATATCATTGGTCACTCGTGTTCCAATACACAACAACGAAGAATTATGTCAGGTCCCATCTTATACAGTTGTTCAATGATCAACTGGAAATCTGCATCTCGTACAACTAATTGTTTCTTCTGCGTAGTACTGAATCCTTCTGGTGCATATCCCGTACACAAGAAATGTATAGTATCCCTGTAATGATCATCAAACATATTTACTACAAATAATTGTGTGTTAGGAAGACTATCGTCAAGACTCATGTGCTCTTTGCCACTTTCTATCCCTTACAAATGGTCAGGTCCTGAATTTAGTCAACTGAGCTTAATAATGATTTCAAATTCAAATTCCTGAAAGAGAAGAATCCATCGACAAATATCCCCCCCCCCAACACTAGCTTATTGACCAGGTATTTCAATGCAAAATGATCTGTGTACATTTTGAAATTTCCACCCGGCAGATAGTGTCCAAATTTCTGAAGAGCATATACCATAGCTAGTCCTTCTCTTTATGTTATGTATATTTCTTCTCTGCCATTGATATTTTTTTGCTAGAACCTGTTTCCGCCTTTCACACACCTGGGTCACGTGGCAGAAATATTCAAGCCACTCGGTGTGTCCTTGGGGGCAAGTCTCGAGTCAAGGCTGTCACCTTGTTCTTAACTCCTTTGTTTAGGCTCAACTCCTAACGAAGCCAAGGGGGGTAGACCCTATTAAGTTACTAAGGAGAATTACTTAGTGTTGTGATGTTTAAACTGAATGAGTTATTTAGGAGTTTACAATTTAGCTATAGATAATCAAAGATGGCAATATGTAAAAGATGAACACACGAAAGCAAAATGCTGAGACACAATATATATATAAAGCAAGAAATTAACCAGTGCCTTAGAATGAAGTCAAAAATATAATCAACATGCTTGCATGTGCTTGGAGTGAATTTTTTGTGATTTCCTCTTGGTATGTTTTAATTTAAATGTGAATTATGAGTTGATTAAATTAGGCAAAGGGGGGACTCCAGATATACCCGAGAGTACTTGGAGTATGTCCAAAACTAAACCTTCACGGCTACCCGCAAGGAATATGTGGGCTGAAATGGAGTCTCTGGGGCTATTGTTCGTAACGCACCCATTAGGGTGTGACAGAGATCAGCGCCCCGAGGTCACTTTTCAGAAGTTCCCGCTTCCTTTGGGTATTTTGCCACCGTAGAGGTCTGATCTAGGTGTTGGATTTTCACCTGATGGTTTGTCAATTAGGGAGAGTGAGTCCTAATTATGCTAGTCACCCAAGTTATTTTGATACAGCTAGACTGATCGAATGAACTACAGCCAAGTGCAGAGCATACACACTGGAGTCTTGTAAATTTTAATAAGTTTTAAACTGGGTGTTCTTGTTTAAAAGAAAACCCTCCAAGAACCTCTTTCGATCCAAGTGGATCTCAATCAGGGAATTGAGGAGGGGTAAATTTGATAGTTTCTTATAAACAAATGATAGAAAAAATCAAACAGATACACAATTCTAGTTTCTTAATTAATCCTACCACGAATCTCTTTCCCCTTTTGGGTCAATCGGGAAATCGTGGGGTAAGTATTATGATTACTTTGAAATGTAAGATATGGAGTATGGAATTAATAACAAAATCAAGTATACTACCCTGCAAATTATATCAATGCTAGTAAAAAAGAAATAAGCAGAAAGTGACGAAAAGGGCACCGATGCAAATCCCCCCCGGGGGGATGGGGAATGGGCTCGAAAGAGCCTATTCCAAAAATGATTTTATTTATTATTGGTTACAAAATCAGTGAACTGAAATTATCAGAAACTTCTTGGTCCTTATAGAGGCTGAAACCAAGATTTTACAACTTTGGAAAAATTTTAAGTTTTTAGTGAAAAGGGAGACCCCTGGGGGGATTTGAGCGCTCCTGAGGCCACTTCGTACAGCAGATTATTTTCTTTTATATCATACCTGCTAAAATATAGTGAGAATTTTAGAATAACAAATTCCCAAAATCACTTTAAGAGTACCTTTGGATCAGCTTACCTTATCTCAGAAAAAAAGAAGTTAAGACTAGCTAAAACAAACGAAAGGGAACCAAGGAAAGCAAGATTTCCTTGGGATCTTGGCTTGCTGTTTGTGCGGCCAATGAAAATGCACTGATATTTCAGAATACTAAATTTAATAACAGCGAAAGGAAACCTAATGCATGTGATCTACAAGTTTTCTTTAAAAATCATGCAAAAAGGACGATTTCCCTAAAGCTAGATCTAGAATGCTTATGAAAATTTTTTGAGTGCAAGATCTAGACTGTGAGCTATCAAATATCAAATATATGTGTATTTTACTTTGATGAAATAGATCCAAATGAAATCAAAGCTATGAACTGAACAAATTAACCGGGTAAAGTGTTGATTTTGAGGGAGGAAGAGGAGGAAAGAAATGTTGGTTTCCTTGAAGATCCGCAGTAGAGATTTTAGGTGGAATGTCGAGGGACTATGCCTTTGAAATGTTTTTAAGAGAATGAAGAAGCAATATAGATCA
>LPNX010583164.1:2818-26587 GCA_001517045.1 Pseudotsuga menziesii | reverse complement strand
TTACAATTCCCCCATGGGGTATGAACATGTGATATGATACAACAAGCACTTCCCAGAAGTACTTCCAAAGGTATTTTTGAAGTCTGAACAAGTCAACCCTATCCGGTTCACCAGGCTCACTTGATAAAAAACCACTAAGTACAACTTAGGTGGTAACAGAACCTTTTCTAGGTTGTGCTAATACAACTTCGAGCGCTACAGATGACACATCGACATGCACATGAAACTCTCTCTTACAGTATGGAAAAACTAGTATGGGTGTTGTAACCATCTTATTCTTTAGGGTGTCTAGACTCTCTTGGCATTGTTCACTCCAGTGAAACTTAACATCCTTCTTCAATAGCTTCTCCATAGGGGCAATCACCTCTACATACCCTCTGATAAATTTTTGATAGTACCCTGTATGTTCCTATGTCGTTCTCAACTTTTTTACTGTTGAGGGTGGTGGTAGGTCGACAACAATCACAATTTTAGGAGGATCTACCAAGATACCATCGCTACAAACCACATGACCCAACAAAATTCCAAATGGGGCACAAAAAATACATTTTTTTAGATCCAAATAAATATAATAATGTCGACATCATTCCAACATCATTTTTAGGCTCTCAATATGATCTTTTATGAGCCCAAATAACGTCCAGTCATCGAAGTAGACTTCAATAAAATTATGAATAAAATCCTTGAAAGCAACCAATATTATGCTGGAAAAGATAGTAGGAGAATTCTTGAGTCCAAAGGGCATTACCATATACTAGAAACATCCCCTCTCCATCACAAAGATGGTATTATGTCGATATTCCTTTGCAAATTTGATATGATGGTAGCCAGAGAACCCATCAATAAATGAATAGACTTCTTGACCCCCAACACTTTCCAATGCTTCATCTATAAAAATAGTAAAAAATGGGTCATGCAAGAAGGCATCGCTCAGTTTCTCTAGGTCTACGCAAATAAACACTTCACCAACAATCTTATTATCTTGCACTACCATCGAGAGGATCCACTCAGATTCTTCGACAGGTTCTATGACACCCACATCCAACATTCAATCTAACTTTGTCTTAAAGTTTTCTTTGTATCGTGGATTGAGTTGATACATTCATTCCCTAACAAGCTTTGCATTTGTATTTAATGGAATCTTCATCTCTCCAAGATCTTCAACAATCCCCTTCATCTCTGAATATTTAATGGGAAACAGATCCATAAATTTGTGCAGTAAGTCCGTGATCTTCCCGACAGTCTCATCGTCCCAATAATCTCTAATATTGGTGAACTTTGCAATCTCTGGGGAACCAATATTCTCTTTCTTGATTTTTAAGGGATTTCACAACTGGTCGCTTGAAATACCAAATCCTTCCATCGTGCGAGTACCTTCATACTCTGGGATATTTATGTCTCGTGGTTCATCATCATCAAGTTCACCCATCACATTATAACACTCCATCTAGTGTTGGACGGTTTCATTGTTATGATTAAAATTTATCATCCACACAGGAATATCTTCAAAGATATATTCCTTGATCACTTGCAGAGCAACATCAATCGATGGATGGTCATTGACAAAATAAAACGTGTGTGTAAAGATAGAAGTTATTTCTTCCCATTCAATTATTCTGCGTTACAGCATAACCGATGTGTACCAGTTCCTTGGTATCATGTCCAATGTATGTATAAACCGATGGTCCCATTCTTGCCGCGGACATGCTTCCCATGTCACATGACAATATTCGATGTGCTCGATAGGATTAGTCAATCCTATGTACTTATGACCAATATAGCTGACCTTCTCTCCAAATAATATCTCCATCAATAGTTGACATTGAGGCCATTTTGAGATAGATTTTTTATGTGTGACACACCATCTAGTAGGGGTAGCCTTCAATGCAAAACTAGAGTTGACAAGCGCTAAGGTTCTGTGGTTTTCTCTTCAAATTTTGTAAGAAAATATGTCAAGTTAAGTAAACCTTCATATGTGGGTAGATCACTTACCTCGCTACCTTCCTATCACACATATTGTGTAATTCTTGCACATATTCTCATTGGCACTTCATGTAATCGATTCTTCCAGTTTTCTAGAGCTTCTCCATAATTCGACATGCAGGAACTAACACTTCTCCAACTAAGCTTTCCATCATCCATCGGATTCACATAATCACCCATTGCAGAAGTGATGTTATAAATATGGTCCAGATAGCCTCCTTGTCCTTCACTATTCACCTACTTGATGTATCTTTGGCCTTCTAGTGGATCATTTGGTGCGACCACCCTTAGCTCTTAGTCTTCAAACATTAAAATCCTCTTTTTAAAGTTGATAATAGTCTGATTATCAATGGACCAGTCGATCCCCAGAAGTGCAAGATACGAATTTGTATCATCAACAATGTCAATCACTTCGAAGTCGGCATCAGTTCTGAGTCCTTCTATCTTAACAAGCACCTACGTCAGTCGATCGATAGGTAGAACGTTCAACTGATTGACCAATCTTAGTTGGATAGGAGACCATATGAGTCTCATATTTCCCACACTCTCTGTTACGAAGAGAAATTCCTATGGCTTGGGGTACCACAATAGACAACTTGACTCTAGAAATCAATCCTTTCCAATATGCAATAGAAATCAAACATCTAACACTAAAGGATCAGACATCGTACCTTATTCCGGATGGTTGAAGTAGATCCCCATTGAGCTTTCCAACTTCAACTTGAATTGATAAATCACTTCCCAACAACAAGTAAACAAGAAAAGCATACTATATATATGGGTGTTAGATCTATTCTAGCATATATAATCAACAATGTATAATCATTTGAAATTATCCATGGATAAAATATTCATTCAAACATACATCATTGGATAGGAAAAGATATTTCTATTAATATAAAATCAGAGATTACAATAGATACAACCTTTGTCGACATGTCTGCGAATCGGAGAAACTAAATCCCCCACTTGGGTCTCCACCACTTCAATCCTCCATCTCTCGATAGCAAGCTCACAAGCAAAAGGCAATCTTGGGAAGAACACAAAAGTGCTCTAAGGGACAAAGGGATGCAAACTCAAGCATAAGTTTCGGCAACAATGGACTATAGTTTCTTTGCTCTCAATTCTCTCATATGCCTTCAATGTATCAAAGAGTTCCTTATATAGCTTTTCAAAGAGGTAATGAAAGGTCGAATCCGAGCGATCTCAAGGAATATGGAAGGCCAGGAGTCAAGTGAGTCAAATCCATGTCAAGGAAAAATCCAAAAGGATTTGGATTTTGCACACATCCCAATGTACATGGTTTTAGGGGCCAAACCCACGTATATACGTGATTAGGGGTTTAAAAGTTGCGTGTATTAATTTTCACATGTTTATAGGGATGGTCAAGGAAACATCAAAGGACAAAAAATGGTCTAAGGGGTCTAAGGAGTCTGCAGAGGGACAGGGGAAGGCCATACAAGTGTGATTCACCTAGAGTGGTAAAATCAGCTATAACAGATGCCCCCTAATGTGTGAGGTCAGATGGGTCATACGATGGCTGAAATACATTATAAGTCCATCCCAGAAGTGGAGTGATGAAGGATACCAAATGGAATACCAGCCACCCAATCAACATAGTACAATAATACAACTCTGCACATAAATGCAAATACATATAGCAGTTCTGGATACATAAGACTACAATGGCCATGAATAGGCATGATACAAAATATCACATAAGTGGTCATCACCATGTACAATATACATAGATCAGAATCTCCATGATGAAGATATATAAAGGATCATGATCTCCATAATGGCTGGAAATGTCTGACATATACTGGAATCAAGTCATGAGAGTTGAAATCTCATGAACACTGGCACGATCAAGGAGATAGCATATAAGAGATGCCACCAATCTGGAAGGTCTTCTACACAAACCGATACAAATACATGTCCTACTATGTGAATAGAGGTGTCAAGGTCGAACATAGTAGTCCATCATATGATTACCGGTCATTGATGTATACCATTACAAGACGTGAGATCACCCACTGATAATGAAAATGGGAATCAAGGTACTAGAGTGCAAACTAACAAGTGTGAATAAATGTGTTGAGGTCGAACACTTGAGAGGATCCAACGATTAGGGGACATTGATGTATTCCCAAAAACTATCGATGGTGAGAGAACCTTCCACTGATGACTGCAAGTCTCAAGGCACTAAAAAATGACTCTAGATTCCAATCCCAGAATAAATGATCTGAAGTCGATCAGATGAAATCCGCTGGAAGGAGGGAATTAAGGCATCCCCCATCATCCAACATGAGGTACTCAGCAAAGCTGTATAATGTGGAAGGACTCGATCATAAGGTGCACAAATCAGTAACTGTACCAGGAATGGTCGACATGCAAAGTCAAGATAAATGAGGAATGGTCGACTCAGGTTTTAACTTCCTTCGAACAAGAGCATAACGGTGAATGGTGACTAAATAAAGGCAGCATAGACTCGATATGCAAACTGGGACATCTCTGCGAACAGGAGGCATCGACAGAGGCTCGATGGGGACTGGAAGCTTAACCAGTCGATGGAGATAAACTCAGATAAACGAGTACAACTCCTAAAGTCAAACTATAAACCCAACCAGCAGATGTGATATACAGTGCTTTGTTCGAAGGCGACACGACTGGACAGCTGCCAAAAGATAACATCTTTTCTTGTCCGACTTTTTGGTTTTTTGATTTTTTTGGACTTTTTCAAATATTTAAAAAGCTTGAAAAATAATAAAACTGCTTTATAGTTAAATATTAGGAGGAGATGAGTGTCATATAGGCAAAGAAACTAGTTCCAAGCAGTGGAACATACCTATGATCAATGCAAGGAGACATGTGTAGGATAACGACACTCGGGGGAAAATCCCCTCCTGGTAAAAATAGGGAATCAAGCTGCAAAGGATATATAAAATGGCTTTGCATGGCTAGACATGAGACAAGCTCGGGCTATATGGATAAAACTCAATGTCAGGGAAGCTGGTGTAAGGCTCAATAAGGCAGGCAAAGCTCATGATAATGCAATTACAACTTGACATAACGCAGTCCTGAGGGAAATAGGCCAGCAAAAGATCAAGAGGAGTATGAGGCTCTTGCGAAATGTCATGGAAATACTATAAAATGGACTCCCACACCCTAAGGGACAAAATGTCAGCATGGGAACCAAATGCAAATAAGGCGCTAACTAGGGTACCAATGTAAGGTCAAGCTCTACCACTCACATCATGCCACTTCTAAAACAGCAAGAAGGTTCCATGACATAATAGAGTGGGTTCTTACCTAAGGCTATAATGAAATGGTCATAAGGTCATGCAAAATGAAAATGGTGATTAAACCTAACCTATATGCTATTTTAGACATGATACTTGAAATTGGCACGAACGAGTCAATCCAACAACTGAAACGACACTCAAAAAGGTCTCCTACATCATAAATTAGTCCAAAAATGGTCCAAAAGGATTAGAAAAGGTCCAAACTATAGGAAAGAGGGTAAAAATTTTCAAAAATTTGAAAATTTTCTATAAATAGTAAAAAATTCAAAACATTATAAAACATTTGAAATTTTTACCCATTTGAGCTCAGAACTTCAACAGCGAATTCCAGGTGATCCAGCCGGCGGAATCCACTACCATTTTTTCCAAGTACTTACCCATGCTCCACTCTTTCCTTTTGATGCAATTTTTGTCAAATTCCATGGTGTATTTGATTTTCTAGGCCATTCCAAAATAGGCGCTACGTCCCACACAGAAATTGAGGGTTTTTTTGCATATAGGGCTGGATATATACGGAAAATGCCCTCACAGTCGCGTACATACATGACTATTTGGAAAACAGTCATGTATGCGGCTGCGCTTAAGGTTTTTCAAGTGTTCTAATGGGAAAAATTCAAATTTTTTGTGCAGTATGGTCCTAGAATGGAGAGAACGTGAACATGGTGATGTAGAAGAGGTAGTAAGGGCCGATCTAATGGCTCAACAAGCGTTACGTGCATGTGGGCTCTACAAATTTTAGTGTCTTGGTGGCTTAAGGGTCAAACCAGAACTATTGCAGATGTTGGTGGGCTACTGGGACCCAAACTCAGAGTCGTTCCAGATAGACGGGATGTCCCTCACCATAGAGGTGGAGGACATATACTTTATTACTAGAATTTCCCGATGGGGGGAAGTAGTGAACCTACATTCTCACGGGCCTGGAGGTGGCATGACTATAGATGATTACATTGTGGTGTACTGCTATCCAAACACAGAGAAGGTGGGGAGTCAGATCCCAACTAACTCCATACAAGTGTTGGGCCTAAAGGACATCCTACTGACATTGGACAGGATAGCAAGCTTGGCTTCACTCCACCAGGCCTCGCGGCCTCTGATGTTCTATGCAGTGGAGTGGATGAGACCCACGGTATATGATTGGAGCACTGCACTACTGGGAAACATGAAACACCAGCTCAGTGAGTGTAAGATGGGCAGAGTGCGAAACTTTGGTTTTAGTAGCATACTGAGCATGTTTTTCTTCGAGCGTGTTCCATGATTGAGCCCTAGAGTTGACGTTCCTCTACACAGGGTTCGAGATCCGGCCCAACGGTGTTGGGCAGATGCGATGCGCAGACTCGGGGGAGGTAGGGTGTCCAACCCCTATCCAACTGATTTCTTTCTATGATGGCGACAATAGATAGTTGCCATTGATGACTACCCCTATGCGGGGATAGATTTCCAGGGAGACCCGGACATGTTTCTACCACCAGGATTGGCATACGGTGACATAGGTAATGAATCTCGACCCTCTCTTTAAAATTTTTGAGTTATTTAATTTTTTTGTGTTTTCTGATTATATGGAATCAAAAGACATATTTTTGGGTGACAACACATAGTGACATCTACCATATGCATGCAGATGTGGGACCACGGCAGCCTGAAGGCTTCCCTCATCATAGACAGAGGGGAAGAGGAGATGATATCACTGGTGTGGATGCGGAGCGACGCTCCAGAGCATTCATACCAACTTCATGAGGCTGACACACAAAGCACCCATGGCGCAAGTCGAGGACTTGCCTGAGGCCATGCAGTGCCAGGTGGTGGGTGTACCATGAGCATGGGTGTGGTTATTTTGATGGCTAGCTAGAGCCATAGTGACATTCCACGATCAGAACCCCCCTCTTCCTCCACAGGCTTAGATACCTGGGAGTGATACATTTTGTATTGCTGTGTATTATATTTTGGTGGCTCGAAAGCCCCATTTTTTTATCATGACACTATGTATTACCACATTTTGGATGTTTATAAAAACTTTTATGATGATCGGTTTATTTATTTACATGTGTAAAAATTTGTGTTTGTGATGAGTTTATTGTGTATGAAACAAATGCCAATCTAGCACGTAGTTAGCATATGAGTCAGCAACTTGATTATTAATTCTTGGAATATGTATGTATTGTCAAATTGGCGTTCTAATAATCTCACACGTAAGAATCTTCTTAATAATGTCGAATCTATAACATGGTATAAACCATTAAGTTGTGACACTACTAACTCCGAATCAAGACGTACCTCAATGTTAGAAAATAGGACCGCAGAGCAATAACAAATATATAGTTAAATTAATAAACAAGATGCAAAACACATTAAAACATTACAGAGAGACACCGATATAACATGGTTCACCCAAACGATGGGCTACGTCCACAAAGAAATTTGCCAGTCCTTTTATTACAGTCCAGAAATATGAAGGGATACACCCTGTAGCAAAACCGTTGCACTTCCTCTTCACGCTCTCACAGTCTCTCTTCCAATACAATACAATACCATACACAGTCAATTTACAATGCTTTCTTTTATAGAGGAAATACAATGGGAAAATTCTAGGGTTAACCCAATACCATGGGTCCGCAATACTGTTGGCCAACACACATCCCAAAAAAAAATTTACAACTGAACAATATCTCTGGATTTGGAAGATTAGGCTCCACAACCAACACTCAAGAGAGAGAAGGCCATGTAAAATGACATCCCATAGAAGCTCAATAACGGCACTATATCCAGCAACATTGTTTGAAGATGTTCGTAAACATACGCCTCCTAAAAACAATACCTGACCCATAGGAGTATAAATCACCCAAGCAACAGAGGCTGAGTGTTGAGTGTGACAATTCGCACCATCCGTGAATCCTATGAAGGTGGAAGATTCCATTGACATCTGCCAAAAGAAACAGAAACTAATCACAAACTCGATCACTATAAGAAAAAGACCTACCTATGCAAAATTGTATAATAATATACAATAACCAACCTTGGATGAAAATCATGCATAGTAATTTTTGAGATAGAGCCCATTTCTAAGCTCCGCCAAGGTTGTCCCCTCATAATCCACTAACTCATAAGCGCCCTTCTCTAACACACGTTTGACAACGTAAGGACCATGCCACATGGGGTTAAAATTTCTTGCCCCCAAGGGTTCTTTTGGTTGATCCCACAAAAGGGCCAAGTCTCCCTCACTAAACCTCCTTGGTCGGACATCCTTATCGTACTGGACCTTTATGCGATGCTTATTTACCTCTAGAGCCACCAGGGCATCCCGACACTGCTCATCAAGTTGCTCAAGGTGGACCAAACGCTCCTCCAATGGTGAAGTGTTTGGTAAGAAATCTATGGCTAGCTTCAAAGAAGGAATCTTACACTCAACCGACAATACCGACTCCACTCCATGTACAAGTTGATATAGAGAAAAACCCGTGGTAGTCTTAACAGTGGTTCTATAATCCCACAAAGCAGGATATAACATAATGTGCCAATTATTCTTTCTTTGTGCGATGGTTCGTTGGATAATGGATTTGAGTGATTTGTTCACTACTTCTACCCATCCATTCGCTTGAGGGTAGTAAGAGGAGGAATGCTCTTATTTGTACCCTAACTTTGATGCCAATTCTTCCATCATACGGTTCTGAAAGTGCGAGCCATGGTCAGTGACAAGCTCTTCCAGAATCCTGAACCGAGTAATAATCTAGTTGAATACAAAGTGCGTGGCTATTTCACCATTGGATTTAACTGTAGGCATAGCCTCAACCCATTTCATGAAGTAATCAATAGCCACTATGATATGATGATGCCCCCCAGCTGAAGCTGGGTTGCAATCCATAAAATCAAGCCCCCACTTAGTGAAGGGACCGGCGATGATGATGGGATGTAACGGGGCAGGTTTCGAGCGCATATTATGTGCAAACACCTGACAAGGGTGGCACCTCTTGACTGCATCTACACAATCCTTAAAGATCGACGGTCAGAAATAACCTACTCTTAAGATTTTTTGGACTGCAGATAAATGACCACCACACGCCCCTCCGTGGCAATCATTCAACACTACCTCAGCCTCTTCATGAGTTAAACAACGTCGTAAAATGGAATATACCCCATGGAGGTACAAAGTGTTATCCACTATGAGGTAATTCTTAGACACGTGACATAATCGTTGTCGTTCATCCTGTGAGAGGTGAGTAGGGACCTTCAATGTTTGTAAATATATAATGATATCCCCATACCATGGGTCTAAAGTTGAGATTAAGAATATATGCTCATCGATAAACGTATCTTAAAAACCAACTCCTCGGCCTCGCTTGGGAAATCCGATATAAGCTCTGCAAAAATTAATATTTTTTTAATTTTTCCGAAACAAACTCGAGATCGAATTCTTGCAGGATGAAAATACATTTATTATATTTTCCCGCAATCATCCTTCGGGTGAGGATGAATTGAAATGGATTGACATGGGCTACAACCAAGGTTTGGTGAAGGACAATATAATGTCTCAACCGTTGAACTGCATGTACGGTAGCTAAGGCAAGTTTCTCAACATGAGAATAACGACTCTCCGCGTCAATAAAATTCCGGCTCAGATAGTATATGACATGCTCTTAGAGCTCCTCATCTTTTTGAACCAAAACCATACCAATTTTCTCCATGGACGCGGCCACATAAAGTAGAAAATCACGGCTATAGTCTGGGGGACTAATCACTGGGGCCAATTCTAGGGCTTGCTTGAGCGCATCAAAGGACTCCTAGGCTCACTCATCCCAACAAAAGGTGGTGTCCTTCTTCAAAAGACGCATGAAGCCTTTAGTCTAATTGGAAAAATTGACAACGAATCTTCGTAAGAAGTTTGCCATGTCTTGCAAACATTGAAGATGACGAATATTTTTCGGGGGAGACAACTGAAGTATTGTCTCAACCTTCAAAGGGTCGACTCTTATACCCTCTTTAGAAACGACGAATCCTAACAAGCGACCAGACTTCACACAAAAGATGCACTTGTGAGGATTTAACCTCAAAGTTGGGACAAATGTGGGTTATGGCAAAGGAACATCTTCATCAAGAAGCTCTTTTCTTTATTTTTCAATCTTTAAATATGCTTGTTCTGCAAGCTCTTTTTCTTTTCTAGAATGACTTTGGGTTGAAAAACAAACCTGCATTCTTCATCAGTTTAAGGGATCTCTGTCTGAAAAACTATTTGGTTACCAATTACATCATCATTTGACCATTACATTTAGAACTGCTAGCATTTGTTTAACTGAAGTCCACTTCACTAGAGGAAATCCAGGTTGGTGAAAGTGGGGTGCTGTCACAACCCCCAACAGAATTTGAGTCTTCTCACATCATGTAGTTGTTTTCCTAGAAAGTGGGTTGGTGTGGTCTCGCAAGGGGGATACTGTTCACACAAACTGTCATGGTTGTTAAGTCAGGTTGAGATGTCACATGCCTGTCTCTAAATGGATTTTCCTACTTCATCCATACATTGCATTTTGATGATTTTTTTCTTTTGCAGTCTTTTTGGTGGTTTTCAAGTAGGCAAGGTCCTCTTTCAAGTTATGAGTGCCTTGAAGAGAAGGCAGACTGGGTTCATCTTATAGATATGAAATGCAGGAAACTGATGTGATTTATATTCTTCATTACAACCAATCATTTTTGCTCTATTTTCCAAAGGTACACAGATCTTCTTTAAATAGGGTTCCTACTACTCTTTTTAAGGAAGCAATTCTTAGAAACACACCTAAGGAGCTGCACTGAATAGTACGGTTTTTACTGTGGTTTAGATGCCATGCTTGGAAGACTATTTATTTTGCCACAGTCACCTGGGACATGCACCTAGCCTCAGATCTTTCTATACCACCATGCAATTCAGGTGTGGCAAAACACAATGTGAATGAAACCCTGACGGATGCCTTTAACTTTGTAACCTTACCAGTGAATAAAAGTCGCATTGGCATTCCTACCCACCATTATCTACCGTGGAGATAACTATTACGAACTTATCTATAACTTAACTCTAACTATAGCTTTCCTTATTCAAAATAGTGCATTATCTTTATGCATATCACATGTTGGCTTTTCTTCTTGTTCCTATCTTTTTATCTCAGCCTTCCTTTACTGTTTTGCATACTTACTGCATTTTTTACCTAGGAAAACCTCACCCGGAAAACTCCAAAGTACATCCCTGCATTTGCAGATGATGCCTAGTGCAAATCTGTCAGCATTGATTATGGCAGCTAACCTGTCAGGGACAATGAGTGAGGCACACAACAAAGGAAGCCAGTCATGTTAATTGGTTATATTTAAGGATTATTCTTCTCCAGGTTGGCTTGTAGCTAAATTTTTTCAATTGGGTCCTTTCTTTTGTACAATCAGTTTCTTTCATTGTTAAGATAAATGGATAAGCTTCAGGTTTCTTCAGATGGGGGAAGGGTCTGTAATAAGGAATTAGAATGGATGGGAATTCTTGTATTCTCATTTACTCTTCATTGATGACATTCTCCTATTCACTAGTGGTTCAAGAAGGGATATTGAAACACTCAAATTTACTCTGGATCTTTTCTTAGGGGAATTTGGTATGTTGATCAATGACAAAAATTCCTCCATCTCCATTATTACCTTGGATTTGGAGAATGTTGAATGGATTTCTAATTTTTGAAGAGTCTTAATATTTTAAACACAAAGCCATTGGACAAGCTACTTGATATTGAAAGTAGAGAATATGTTTCATGGTTGCCTTGCATGTTACATATTTGCTTATACATAATTGCATTTAATGTTGTTCATTCAGTATATTGGCATGATAATGATCTGCGCAAGCAATGAAGCTCCCAAGGCCAACAAGAGCCCTTGTCTAAGAAAGCCCGCATCAAACACCATCTTAAGAAAATAGGATCAAATTATTGAAATATTTGTGGAATTTGTTTGCTTCAAATAGAATACTACTAGTCTTTATTTGTTAAGATGGTTGGAACTTGGATTGACGTAGCTAATAAGCCATTAGTCAATGTGATTGCAAATCTCCTTCAAGATCATATTTCTTAAAGGGAATATGATGCCCCTAGCAAGAAAAACATTTGATGGAAGACAAATACTCAAAGTTACCAGAATTGACTTGGAGAATGATTCTAATTTCTGCAAGCTTGAAGAGTAAGAGTCAACTCAAACTCTCAAGATGACTTTGGAAATTAAAATAATATCAAAATACATTAAATATCAGTTTAAAATATACTTTTGATTAATCTGGAAGTTCATAATTTCCATATGATGTAAATTTTCAATAGTAGATGATACTTCAAACTACAAAATGTCAGATATTTTGAACAGGTGACAGTTCTATTGGTTGTCTATTGTGAAATCAGATCCGAAAAACAAGTAAAATGAGTGCTTGATGTTTTTCAGTGTCTTTCAGAGACAGACAAATAAGTCTGACTCATGATTCACCATATCAATCTGCCTCACATTTGACATGCAAATTGAAATTGCAAATATGAATTTAGACAAAATTAGACTGGTAAGAGTTGTCTCAACTTGGCTTTCTCAAAACCATAGAGTCAAACTTAAGACTCAACTCGGACACATAAGTGTCTGCTTATTGACACAAATGAGATGATTGGGGTGTCTAACGTGGTGTGAATGTGGTACAGGGCATAATAGGAAATACAAATTAGCAAAGATAAGTCACTCGAAGAAGGTATGATTGCATCTTTTGGACCCCATGGGAGGTTTGAAGTCTAATATTGCTTTATAAGAAACTGCCATCGAAGTTAAATGGATGGATGAGCTTTGTGACACAGAGAAAAAAAATGTAGCTATTTGATCTAAATGGTACCTATAATTGGAGTATGTTTAGGATTGTGACATCAACGGGGAATGATGTCCGTGCAGATCAAGCATAAATTGACAAAAAGTTGGTATACAGATTCTGTAGATTTACCTCCACAATTTGCCTAAATGGACATATCATTTGAATAGTGAGAAATAAATCCTACCCTAAACAGACTCTATCCTATGCGATCAATATTTAATTAATTGAACTGACCCATTATCTTCATTTTCTATTTCAGACTCTTACAATTAAAGGAAACCAACATCACAAATACTGTGATATGGTAGTCGATATCCGCATTGCATTTCAATACACAGGAATCATCAGATGAGAAAACTAACAAACAGTGGGTATAGAGTTAACCACATGATACCCAAGCTATTTAGACTGATAATATAGACAACTCTCATCCCTACATGCAGCTTTGAAACCAAGGTCTTCAGAATTGGAAAAATGCAGTATCATTTTCAGGATAAGCGGGAATGATCTAATGCCTAAGAGATGTAAATATATCCGATCTCCAGATCTGCCCAATGAATATTGCAATAGTAGCCACACTGATGTACACTGCACTGAAAAGAGAAAATGCTAGGCACACAAGTAGAGTTACAGCAAGCAGGTTGGATCTAGTAGTTAAATCAAAGTGCTTTCAGTGCTCAGACCCTGGACATGTTACCCTGTTACTGTAACCTACAAAATTGATCAATCTATTTGGCTAGACCTAGACCTGATAAAATTCCCAAGAACTTTGAAAGCGTATGGATACAAAGTGTCTTCACAGGTAAGGTCTAGTGCAAGTATACCCCTCAGTTAAATACAAGTACTGAGTGGATTTGACAAAAGAGACACCTATACTGCTAGATCTTGGCATTCAAACCCAAGAGAGGAAGAAGCCACTTAGTTAACAAAGGGCCACTTACCAGAAAAGGAAACACAAAAATGAAAAAAGTAGTAGTACTCACATGGTGGCAATAGTTGCAAGCCATTGCAGCAAAGATTGTGAGGAGGCCTGCTCCTGTGGTGGTTTATAAAATTTTAAATATGGTTGTTTTTCATCCCCTGCAGCAAATCCCTTGATGTTCCTATAATTGAAAAGTTATTTTTTCAGCATGTTTGGACAAATTGTAATTTGCATTATAGCATTGTCTCATATCAAGATTCTAGATTCTTGAGTTATATTTGGAAATCTTTGTGGAATATGCTTGGTTGTCAATGACAATTATTTACTTATTTCCTTAGACTAATGGATAGATTGAGATATTGAATAAAACATTACTCCATGCTCTTTTCATTTATCATTGAAAGAATAAGCAGGGGTACACATCATTCAACACAATTAAAACATAGCCACTCATGCATCTATGGAGCATTCTTATTTTGAGGTATAAGCGTATATTAGACATAATGTTTTTTCCCCATCCCACGTGGCTGAAAATGATGCCATTGCTGAAGTCCAGCCACGAGGCCAAGAGAGTGCTCTAATACTGTTTTTATGAGCCCAATTGTTATGAACCCAAGGACTGCACTAGCATATGAATTAATATTTTTGTAAGAAGCCAGACCCTACTCAATCAAATCGATCAACAGTAAACTAATTTCTCTGTCACAACAAACTGATCTCTAGGATGGATAAAATCTACTTGAAATAAGTTAATAACAACAATATTTTAAAAGAAGTAGATTTATATGTAACAGCAGTAGATTCAGCTATGGAAGCAATAGATTTACTAGGAAAAACAATAATTTAGCGTACTGCGACAACTATTATAGAAACTCAAAAACAAGACAACAAACGACATTGTAGAAATATTCAACAAACATTATTTATATGGTAAGTTTGTTTTTTTTATTGACTATTTTGATCTATATAGAAGGAGGTATCAATGCAATCCTGTAAGATTGTGTGTCCTGGCCATCTAATTAGCATTTTGTCGAATTTAACACGTTTTATTGCTGTGATTTGGCCTACAGGCCCTCACTCAGCTGTCATAAGGATTGAAGGGGACATACAGCCACCCCGCTCCTGATATTTCTCTGCAAGCATTGCAATAATTTCCTATTGAATCCAACACCAGGATCAGCAATGGTGTCGTTGTCCTTCACAAGTTTGAACTAGAATTTTATCACGAGAAATTGAGAATCCCTGCTGATAAAATCTTTGTTGAAATTTCTATCAATGAATATGTTATTGTCTCAAGTCCAAGGTGTCGAGACCTCTTAGGCTATTTTGTAGGTAGAATCCCCCTTGAATGTGTTATTAGGGTCTAGGTCAAAGAGGCTTGGGAGCCATACCATTGGATTTGTACAGCTACTGGGAACCTGACAAAAGGCCTATGCTACTATTATTTCAAAGAGGAGAATCATGCCTTCCAAAAGGCCTCTGTTACTACTCTTTCAAAGAGAAGAATCATGCCTGACAAAAGGACTGTGCTAGTTCTCTTTCAAAGAGGGGAATCATACCTCTTAAGTGGCCATGCGTGGGCCCTAGATGTCTTGGAATACCCAAAAGAAAGATCCTGATTTGAGATCGTTCAAAACGTCTGGGTTTTAGGTGGGGCTGTTATCTCTCTATTGGGGCGGGGGAGTTTGGATACGTTAGCAAATCAAAGCACACAAAAATTGAACCAGCCCGGTATTATTAACACTATGGATCATTCCGAACTGCCTACTTATCAAACTTGCTATTGACACTGGTATCCCAATTGCTTATAGACAATCATTTCTGGGAGGCATTGCCCGGATTCATAGCTACCGATTCCCTCAAAGAGGAGAATCATACCTTTAAGTGGCCATGCGTGGGCCCTAGATGTCTTGGAATACCCAAAAGAAAGGTCCTGATTCGAGATCAAGGCACTACAAAAAGAGAAAGGAGGGAAACGTGATGATAAGTGCTCCTGTGATTTCGTTCCTCTACCCAACCCCTCGAGGAGGCAAGAGAAAATATGGGCTCGATCAAGATTTGTTTTTCTGGAGTACTGAAAGCAAGCATAACATCATTATGAACATAGATTCCCACGACCAGAAACTGAATCATCACTCATTGTTGAACGCACACACTGGGAATTTGAACAGTCACCCGAGAGCATTTCATCGCCTCGTTGTTCGACAGCCACCATATGGACAGTGCCCTCGCTTCTTTTCTGCCACTTTTCCAACAACGTTGGACTCTTATAAACTAGTGAAACCTCTATTCAAATGGGAACAGGATTCGTATTTCAACAAAATAAAGAGCATGATCAGAAGACTCAATAGCAGAATAAACAGCTATTGGCTCTTCACCACCTGGTCTGCTAATTCGTACAAAGCCATTGAACCGGACCAACTAGAAACTAGAGCTGTATGCATTATATGTACAGAAATTCTAAAGAAAAATAGAAGATAAAGCGGAGAAATCTATGAATCTGTACCATGTGCCCTGGCAAATAATTGCTAATGAGCTCCATAGCTCTTGATTACTGTAACTTACACCCAGAATAAAAGATAAAAGTTAAAACCAACAGAGTGCCAAAGAATAATATCCAGATTCCGATTTGGAAAATCCCATCAAGATGTGGTCTAGCAACTAGGTTGAGTGCTCACAGCAACTAACCTATAAAAAGCCTGCAAATAAAAGAAGATTCAAGAAACTAACCTCGTACAGTGCAGAAAACTTTCTGAAATTTCTTCCCACGAATCAGCCTGACAGCCACTGTAAAGACAGATTTGCAATAAAAATCAAGCTTGATGTTGATCCTGAGTCCTGACTCTTGCACCATTATATAGGCAAACAAATCCAAATCCAGGATGAACTATGTCCAATTTACCCAAATCGAGGTGGAAGTAATACCAGTTTACAGAAATATTCATAAATCTCGGCGAAATAGCAAATTTTTAATCATATTATCCATAAATCCTGGGCAAAATACCAATTTTTCAAACTATTATCCATAAATCTGGCGAAAAATCTTCATTTCTCCTCCCAATCGGAAAAAATTGGGCGAATTTTGGCAAATATCTCCTGGCAAATGGAAAAATTCAGGCGAATGTGGGCAAAAATAAATAATTTCGTGGGCTAATATTATTTTTCTAGATTTTCCCTAAATCAGGATGAATGTGATTTACCTTGGCATAGCTATATACAAAATAAATAATGGGTGAATATATTAAATAAAATAATAACATTTTAATATAAAAATTCGCCCACCTTTTTCTCGGGAACCCTTAAAATTCTCCATTGGGCTATAATTCGCCCCTAAAATCATCCTTGTTTCGCATGGGTCACAACTTGCGCAGCACGTACCATGTTAATGCAACCACGACCACTACCCTCTGGTGGATCTTGATCACCACCAGACTGATCATGGGTCCTCGAGTTCATATTTTGATTGTGAGGTAAAGGGTTAGTTAGCACAGCTGGGCCCTGCGCTAAGAATCTCGAGGCTTCATCGATACGAGGGAAGAAGTAAGTGAGGTGATCTTCCTTACACAAATTGCAAGGAAATTTAACCTTACGTTTAGCTTGCTTGTCCCCCCCAGCATTACGGGCATTCTTGTCATTATCATTAGCATTTTCATTCCTATTACCACCCTTATGATTATTCTTACCCTTATTTTTATTCCGTCCATGATGTTGGTTACCCTTCTGGTCCGACGATTGTATCGAAAGCACACTCGTCGTTTGGGCGGGTTGAGAGAAAGTCGTGGTTTGTCCCAAAGTAGATTGGTTGATTGGAAATTGACTAACTTGTTTTGCAATCAAATTCGCAAGTTTAGCACTCGCACAACCAACAATGCCATCGGCATGTGGTCCAGGTTTAACTTTGGGGTCGAAACTAGAATGCAGAGCATTGGGAATGATCTCATATAACAAACCGGATTGAGCATAAATCAAATCCAGTTCCTACACCCTAAAAATGGCTTGTTCCTCATTTTGCACTCTGGATGTAGAAACATCCTTCGCTGTATATGACAATAACAACTTAAGGAACCATTCGAGGAGGAATTCCAATGGTATAAAGGCTTTAATCAACCTCTTATGTCTACGCCACTCTTGGATATGATCTCAGATATGTGTGGCTTTATCCTGCCGAAATTTCGACAAGAGTTCCATACCAATGTCATAACGCACTGGTAGCTAGAAGTGGTTAAGAAAAGTCATCGCTAGGTCATCGAACAAAGCGAATGCCCCCCTAGGTAGGTCTATATACCATTTCGCGGCAGGCCCTATAAGGGTGTGTTGAAACAACCTTAAAAGGATTGAGTCCTGGTGTACAGAATTCAAAGAGCACCATAGGTGAAAGGTAGTAACATGTTCGCTTGGATCCTCTCTCAGTTTGCCCTCGAATTTGGGTATGTCCAAGGGAAGCTTAGTAGGGATAGCCGGCCAAGCCGGGTCATGAGCTACAAGATTATTCGTCAATCTTGACAAGTCAGGAAGATTCAATGTTGTGAGGAAAGGGAACCTAGGATGATTAGGTCGATGGACCGCTCCCTAATAGTTCTGATTCACATAGGTATGATTACCATAACCACCATGTCCTTGGCCATAGTGCCCTCCTCCCGTTTGACCCGTATAGGGTGGCATGGACGCACCATAGTGTGGTGTACCTTGACTATTCAGAGCTACAAATCCGTAATTTGGAGAGTAAGTGGGTTGTTGATACCCGCACCCATAAGGTGAAAAACCCTGTCCATATTGCATCCCATAATAGGTTCCATAATTCATCGCATGAGATGTCCCATGAGACACTCTGTAAGTAGGAATATACACTCCAGAAGTAGGAATATACATTCCGGAATTAGGAATATACGCTCCGGAAGTAGTAATATGACCTCTAGAAGTATGAACTTGACCTCCCGAAACAACAGACGGTGCATGAACCTGAAACAAAAATGGTCGATTAACCACAATACGGACATGACTCGTAGCAACGTTTCGGCCTGAAGGACCACGTGAATGAGGTGGAGGGTGAACATTCGAAGAACTAGGGACAGAGGATGAAGGGACCTGTGTAATTATGTACGTGTTATTCCCTATAGTCACTCGTCTTAGATTTGGTATCCTAATAGGATCACTAACCCTAGACCTAGAAGGAATATGTGATGTAGCTTCCACCGCCAGGATGGAAGGTGCAATGTGACTTGTGCTCCCAAACCTCTCCGCATGGTAAGGAATGAGAGTGCCCCCAGGCATAGTGTTAGGCTCAAACTCAGACTCAACATGGAATGCCAAATCATGTGTGGGAAAACCAGACATACCATAACTACCATAACTACCATAACTAGTGCTCGCGGGTTCAAAATGAGTCTCATCATCCTCCGGCATTCCATACCGGCGATGCGTCAATGGGGGATCAACACTAGAGTAAGTAGGTCTATCTTGAAAAGTACCTATCTTAGAAATCACAGGACCTAACTCAGTCAAATCAAGTGAAGGATCATAGTTAGGAGTAAACTCCCCATCTTCCACATGAATGGGAGAAGGTGGTTCAGGAATACCTTCTACATGGTCTCCCATCATGTGTGAATCAATGTGCGAAGTAGTCCACCTGGACTATCTATTTCTCTCTCCCAAAGGAGGAGGAGATGTAGAAGTTGGAAGTCCTGCTAAATGAAGAGAATGACAAGGAGCCGCACCCGAATCCACAATGACTCAAAAAATATAAAATGCTCTCTATCTACACAAACCCTAGGAAAGCTAACGTGCATAGAGTAATCACCAATAAAATCTAAATCCCACCACAAGCAATCAAGGGTAGGATAAGTGAGATCCTGAATGAAGCAGGTATGTCTCGCCTAGGAGAAGCTTGAGACTCCCATACACAACAAGCGGAGGTATGTAACCAATTATTGTGCCCCTCAACTTCAACGCGTAAAGTGACTGTGCTGTCCGACCCCAACCTGGCCGGGACACCCTTAGAATAACCCCTGCAGAGTACCCCCTCGATATCCTAGGTAAGGCCACTAAGGTCACCTCAATATAATCAATGCTTAGGTGGATATTCGCAGGCGGGATTGACCGTATGGGCAGGGTAGCAAATCCCATACCTCTTGAAAGAGCCCCCAGATACAAATACAATCCTGGAAATATCTTCGGTGTTACTCAGTTATGACTAGGGGTCAACCCAATCAATAACCACTCACACTGCCTCGTGCTTAACTCCCTTTTGAGAGGAGGATCCTGAGAAACACTGGTTTAACCAAGGAATTTCACACACTCACCTGGACAGACACATACATGTTGTTGTTTAGTGGTCTTGGAGAATTTTCTTACAATGAAATATTCCAAGACCCTAAAACCTAATCTTGTTGGTGAACCCTATCAAATAAAATAGTGTAGTTCATTTTAATTTAAGCGTTGATTTTAATTGGCTTTATTACTCAAAAGAGGTATATGGCCGTGCAACTAATGGCATTATGACACAACATGAAGAAAAATGCACACCTAACAATCAATGCAAATGCATCGTGTCCATGAAAAATAGGGTATGCTACTACGTGAAATGCACAATTTTCTTCAAATGATAAATGCAAGCTTTCCTATATGAAATCCTGACTAATACTCCAAAGCAAATCTAGTGCAAGTACTATGCAAAATGCAAGATGCAATGCATGATGATAAGCAAAATAATGGCTCTACGACCCCCAGACTCTGCAAGCACACTCAAGCAACACTCAAGTAAAGTACTAAGGTAAAATAAATCTAATGCACTAATCCCAAAACAAAAAATCGAAAATGCAATGACAAGAAAATTCTTCAAAAAAGAAATTTTACCCTAAAAAAAACGTTTCTAGTTAGAAATAGAGGTGTATACAGACTCTAGCAATATCAAAGGAGACTCAACAATCATCAAAATTCACCCAGCAACCATCCAACTTCCTCTAGAAGGAAAAACCAAGGGCATACGCGACTGTTCGCAGTAAACCTGTGTGTGTACGCAGAAATAGTAGTGAAACCCATGCATATACGTGATTGTGAGTTAAAAAATCGCGTACAGGAAGAAAGGTGCATAAAAACAAAGGCAAACAGACAAGCTAAGACAAATTTCACACAAATCAGACACTACCAGGCAAACATGCCCCCAGACCTGACACAGAAATAAGAGAAAAAGAGCAATTCAAAGTCATTAAATGTCTATAGAAAACCCCCAAAGGACAACTACTAGGAACTCCCCGGCAGAGTCGCCAATTCTGTTACGGAGAGAAATTCCTATGGCTTGGGGTACCACAATAGACAGCTTGACTCCAGAAATCAATCTTTTCCAATATGTAATAGAAATCAAATATCTAACACTAAAGGATTAGACCTCGTACCTTATTCCGAATGGTTGAAGTAGATCCCCATTGAGCGTTCCAACTTTAGCTTGAATTGATAAATCACTTCCTCAACAACAAGTAAACAAGACACACATACTATATATATGGGTGTTAGATCTATTATAGCATATATAATCAACAATGGATAAGCATTTGAAATTATCCATGGATAAAATATTCATTCAAACATACATCATTGGCCAAGAAAAGATATTTGTATTAATATAAAATCAGAGATTACAATGGATACAACCTCTGTCGGCACGTCTATGAATCAGAGAAACTGAATCCCCCACTTGGGCCTCCACCACCTCAATCCTCTATCTCTCGATAGCAAGCTCACAAGCAAAAGGCAAGCTTGGGAAGAACACAAAAGTGCTCCAAGGGACAAAGGGATGCAGACTCAAGCACAAGTTCCGGCAACAATGGACTATAGTTTCTTTGTTCTCAATTCTTTCATATGCCTTCAATGTATCAAAGAGTTCCTTATATAGCTTTTCAAAGAGGTAATGAAAGGTCGAATATGAGCAATATCAAGGCATATGGAAGGCCAGGATTCAAGTGAGTTGGATCCATGTCAAGGAAAACTCCAAAAGGATTTGGATTTTGCACACATCCCAATGTATGCAGTTTTAGGGGTCAAACCCATGTATATACACGATTAGGGGTTTAAAAGTTGCGTGTATTAATTTTCACATGTTTATAGGGATGGTCAAGGAAACATCAAAGGACAAAAAATAGTCCAAGGGGTCTAAGGAGTCTGCAGAGGGACAGGGGAAGGCCATACAAGTGTGATTCACCTGGAGTGGTAAAATCAACTATAACACTCTCCCAAGTCTATCTAGTAAGAATGTTAACATCAAATCCCAATTCCAGAATAATATAGTCCGTGTCATAATCTCTTATTTGGGCATTCATTCTTAGTTCTCAACCAGTCTTCAATCTTTTCCCAATATGATTAACCCTTCTTTCTGGTCGCACCTCTTCTTGAGGTTCTTCTTAGAGTTGTCAATTATGCTACAACATCTTTATCTTGTATTAGTGCTATTATCAACCTTTAAATAATTCTTTCCATTTACTAATCCTTTTCGTTGGTTGCTTTCGAAACAATTGGTCAAATCTCTCAGGCATTTCCAGTATTGGTCCTTCAAGCGGTATAGCAGTAGAGGTCGACACTTGATTTTCATTGATGAATTCTTGTCGTGTGTCCATGAACACTTCCTTTTCTTTTTGTACATTGAATGGTACTTTTTTTTTTGTTGGTCGCACTAGTGGTTGTCCATACGGTTCTTCTTAATCTTCCCTAGTCACAACACCTCCTCTTCTCACAACATCAACATCTGGTTCTCTTGGCTCAACAAAGATATTCTAGATATTCATATTGGGTTTCTGGGGTGGGTTCAGATTTTCCACATTCATATCTTGCCACTTCACAAGTAATTGAGGGAATTCCTCGACAGTATCATAAAAATATTTGCAATATGAACACATTGTAGTAGGATTCATGCAGTCCCTGGCAAAATTCCCAGGCTACCCACAATTATAACATATAAGTTGGCCTCTTCCATGACCAAGTCCTCCTCCTTATCCTCGACCTCTAAAAATTCCACACCCCATGGGTTAAGGGTATTGTGCTTGTAGATATAGAGCCTGAGGATATTGATCCTATGGATATTGAGCCTGAGCTCGCTCAACTTACATATCTTTGTCGTTCTTCATTAAATAGGTGTCAAATGTTTTCTCCTATAGCAACTGATATGCTCTGTAGTGTTTCTCGTTGTGGCCTACTGATCGACAAAATTTATAGTATAGACTGGATGGCACACTTACAGTTTTCTGGAAGTATAAGCATTCTTATAACCGATGCCCTCTATTCTAGAAGATTCTACACCAAGGCATCCCTTGTGTATTCATTGGATTCGGTGCTCCTAATGCGACATAATTCATAAATGTTAGGTAGTTGTCTTGGTGATGTCATTCAGTTTTGCATCTAGTAAACTAGAGTTCTTCTTATACTTCCTTTCCTTTCTTGATATCCTGAAGTTGCAATGTCAGGTTGGCAAGTTACTACTAGACCTGCATCATTCCTGCACCAGTTTCTCTGACTGGTGAAGCTTCGAATTTCATAGCCAATTCCAGATCCTCGCTTTTAGATACAATCTTTTGCTGCAGCAAAGGAATCTGGATGTGCACTAACATCGTCATAATAAACCATTCTTTGTGTTGAACTTCTGACATTTGTAAACTGACTTTGGTTCCATCCCCCTCCTCCTCTCTCCTCGTGCTCCTCCTAATACGCCCCTCCTCTCCCTCCCCCTCCCCCCTCCTTCTCCTCCT
>LPNX010583108.1:165720-212002 GCA_001517045.1 Pseudotsuga menziesii | reverse complement strand
TTGAATTCCATGAGTTCGGGAAAACACACAAATTATATGGGTACCAACCACCTCCAACACAACTGGTTACATCACATCATATGGAAAAGCTATGTTGGAAAGATACACCAATGTACATACCTCAATGTCAAGAAATGGAGATTCTAACAAGTGAAGGAGATATGGACAAATTACTAGAGACACAAGAGCTAATTCGAAAACATCGTAAGGTGTTTCAAGAATTACCTACGGCAGTCCCAACAACATAAAAATTGAACTCGTAATCGAAATAGATCGAAGGACAAAACTTGCCAGTAAAAACCCATACAGATATCCACATCAGAGACGCTGTGACAGTTCACATAGTCATTGTCATCAAATAAGCTTTGAGGACAAAGCTTCCTTAAGGGGAAGGAAATGTAACAAAAGCCAAATTTAATTATTAAGCTAGGTTAATTAATGTAAATAAACTAAGATGTGACTTGAAAAGTCACCTCTCTTCCCCATTCGTGGTATAAATTACTTGGGCCCTATTATGTAATACATCTTCTACATTACGTTCTTCTTTGCAACTTCTTTCCTCTTTCAAAGACCATAAGGAAGTTTTTTCACATTAATTTGACATAAAATTGCAATGACACGTGAAAGGGAGTGATTTGTTTTGAAAACGTAACTAGACAATGACCAAAGTGACCAGACTATGGACTTCTCACTGACATGGTTGTGACAAATTATTGATATGATATCTGATTGTAGATGGACATGAGAGCACCTTGAAGGCATCCAAAAACTGCTAAGCATATGGATGCAGTTGCAAATCTACAAAGTGATCATCAACCACTGAAGTTTGTGATGTTTTAAGATTCATAATAGCCTACACATACATTCATTTTCAAGTATCCAAAGGATAATTGACATGACATCAAATGGTTGTTCAAGGTACATCAAATAAGGGTCATTGCATCACATAATAAGCTATGGTTTTTTCTAGGTGTTCAGTAGGAACCAAGTAAGTCAAGTAGTGTTTGTTAAGTATGTAGCAAACCTTGGTTCCAGTAGTCTATGTTCATTAGGGAAAGAAACCAAACCTTTGTTTACCTATGTTAGGTATTCAAAGCAAGAGAAAGTACAAGTTCCCTATGTAAATTATAAGGTCCCTATGTGACGTAGAAGAGATTAGGATGGGTTATAAGGTTGAGTAAAGTATGAAGCTTGGTAGAGTTCCTATTTCAAGTTGATAAGTTAGATGTGTATGAAGAACCAGGTGCTATTTTATATGTTCACTATAAATAACCAGGTGATGCAAGTTGTACAACGTTGGGTATTAATAAGATATTATAAATGAGTTTGATATCATTGGGTCTTTAACCCTCAGCGTCAGGTGGGCTTTCCTCCTTCTAGGTTCTTTCATCTCAACTACAATCCAAAGAGAAGAGGACCATTATATTTACTATTTTAATTCCAATGATAGTTACTCTTCAAATTGAGCATTCAAGTTACAAGGTGCTTCATATATAATCACATCTATGCATTCTTTTCCTCAGAAGCTTGGATGTATAGGTGTTAAAAACAACTGTGACGGGCTCAACAACCCAAGTATACATTTTGCGTCATGTACATGAACAAGATATGTTAGGGTTATTCAAATTGGTTTCATATATTCCAATTCTATCAAGGTTATTCAAACTAGGATACTCATCTTCAAAGAATTTTTGGCCTTACTTACCCTTTTATGGCAGAATAATCTTACCTTACATAATGACTTTACATAATTTGTTTTATACGACCGACTTAAGGGATTATTTTGGTATTAGCGAGAATTACCTGTCTAGAAGTATTACCCATTTAATTTATATTTACCCACTATTATAGCTCAAAATGACACATCTCTTCCTGTGACCACTTTCCCATGATTTCGTTGCATGTCGACACTTCCACGACGACACTTCATGAAAGTCACTGAAAAACACGTAACTTGGAGGACCCATATATTGAGTTTTGTAACTCCGTTTTACCTCATCTCTACACCGTTGGAAAGGTATCTGTGTTAGCTAAAACTTTCTAGAAGACACCAAAGTCTGAAAATGCCCCAAAATACCCTAAAAATGTGTTTTTTTGATGTGTACGTGAGTTTCCCTAAGGAAACTCGCATACGTACGCGAGTTGCTATATATAATAGTTGTGTACACCTTAAATACATGAATTTCTACATTGAAACTCGTGTATACCTCCTTGTGTATGTGACTGTTGTTTCTACAACCCGCATATGCCTCTTAAAAATGTCAAAAAAATACGTATTTTGAAATTCGAGTAGTTTGGGTAGTTATGCAACTGACTCCTTCAATTGTAACTACTTTGTCTTCTACCCTAACTCTTCATTAAGCATATAAATAGAGGTAGGTAGGTCCATGAGAAGGGACTTGAATCTTTGCATTGTTATGCTGGAGGATTTGTAGCTCTCTTTTCCCACACCTTTTCCCTAGAAGTATTCTCCTTGTGTTGCAGAGCTTGGAGGCTGAGTTCCTTGGAGAAGAGAAGCAGCAGAACCAGATCAAGGTTTCGTGAGGTGCCGAACTTGAAGAAAAGGTATACTTGTACTTGTTTTCAAGATTAATAAATATGTGATGTCCTTATTCTTCCCAAATCATTGTTCAATGTATGATTGAATCTCTGTTTATGATCAGATTTTGATGTTAATCAGATTATTATTTCATGTTTCTTTGATTATCATTAATTTATATGTGGCCATATTGGTTTGAGGAAGGTATAATTCGTTTTGCAGGTCTCTTGGAGCAAGAGGAGAAAGAGGAGACAGAAGAGGATTGAACGGCTGCTTGGATCAACCTTTGTTTGGCTAAGGTATGAACCATTCTAATCTCTGATCTTGCTTGTATTTACTTGCAGAACCATTTGCATCCACCTTTCAACCCCAGTACGTTGATGGCCTCTTAAACCCTAGCCATAGGAAACTTTCCTTTACAACACCCACTCCTACAAATTCTATGTAACATCCTAGTTATTTAGTTATATGTGCAGACCTTAGAGCATTGAGTCTTATTCTTGACCTCGGAAATTCAGGATTAGTCACCCTGTTTAAGAAAAACCTAAGAGCATTTTGATATTTAGTTGTGCAGACCTAAGAGACAAATCTATCATAAAGAATTCTTTTTTACCCCGTTTAAGACAATTGCCTAATTATTTTACTGCCTACTTATTCATTGGTTGTCTGGTACACTGTAGAGTTATTTTTTATTTCCTTATATATGCAACTTTCTAGACACTCCTCTAGAAATAGTTATTTACTTTTTTATTTTCATTTTTATTTATCCTTTTATCCTAAAAAATCTCATTAATTGTTATTATTATAGAAGGTGAAGCTGAAGGATGGGTAGGAGGTAATGGAAAAGCCAATGAGAGATGAAAAAATATAGAACATACTAAGCAAACACCAAGAATACAATCCCAGTGATAAAATCCATTGAGTTTAGGCTCTTACACATGCATTGCGAACGACCTTTGAAGCCTCGGTTGAATTTTAGAAGGACCTATTCTTTAAACAAATAATGTATATAAATCACATTGGAAATCCATTAATGATAGAAGGAAAGCCTGAGCTGAGCATAGCGAAGGTGAAGGGAAGGTGGAGGGAAGTCAGGTCATCACTTTCCTTCCAGAGAGGATTGTGCCACCTGTGATGATCTAACAACCTTTGTAAATATAGGTCTCCAACATGTCAATATGATGACACTACAAATTTTGTGATCTACTAACCCTCGGTCCTAAAGTTGGAGTGTCCTCTGATATGAAAGATAAAACACCCTTAAAGTCTTGACCAATGTCTCTCCAAGGTTCCCCAATCTAGGAATGAAACCCTGTATCTATCAATAAAAACCTGACTAGAAAATGATTTAATGGATTAAATGGAAGCAAATGCCTTACCCGAGACATCTTTGCGGGAAAATAATATACTGGAAGCTACCTTAGCATATACTTTTCCTAATGCCTTACTGACCTTCACCTTTGCTTATGGGTCTCGATCTCAATCTGCCAATGTCCCTTTGCGTATATTTTGGAGATGAAGGGGGTGGACAACCTTGAAGATAAAAAACCCCCAAAGCTGGGATACCATTAAAATTGAACTGAAGCACGATGCCCACCCAATAAAAAGAGTCCTGCAGGAAGAACCTAGACTATGGGTTCATTGAATAAACAAGAAATGCCTCCTCTACAACCTTAAAACCTCCTCAGTAACCTTCGAACCTCTTATGCAAACTCAGGCCTAGTTTGTGGGTGAGGTAAGTGAAAAACCTCCTCTGCGACCTCAGGCCTAGTTTGTGGGTAAGGAAAGTGAAAAACCAAACCTCCTCTACGACCTCGGGCCTAGTTCATGGGTGAGGTAACTAAAAAACCTCCTCTGCAACCTTGGAAACTACTTTGCAACCTTGGGCGTAATTCGTGGGTGAGGTAAGTGAAATATGTAAAAATTGGTTATCATGACAAGGGGAAGGTAAGATGGATAGTTTTAATTGTTTTTTGTTTTTTTAATGTTTTTATTTATTTATTTAATATTTATATTTATTATTTATTTTATGTATGTATTGTATTATTTATATTTATTTTATTTATATGTATCATTTTATTTATTTTAATATTTTAATATATTTATATTTTATTTTTTATATTTATTATTTATATGAGGTTGATTAGGATGTCGATGATGATGATGATGATGATGATGATACCATTGATGATCTTAAAGATGAAGATGAATATGGTGATGATGATGATGATGATAACATTGATGACGATGATGAGGCTGAGGATGAGGATGAGGTTGATGAGGATGTCGATGATGACAATGACGATGATACCATTGATGATATTAAAGATAAAGATGATGATGATGATGATTATGATTATGATACCATTGATGATCATAAAGATGAAGATGATGATGGTGGAGATTATTCTAATGAGTATGAACATGATGATGATTATGGAGATGGACATGATAATGATGATGATGATGATGATAGCATTAATGATGACAATGATTATAACATTGACGATGATGAGGCTGATGATGAGGATGAGGTTGACGAGGATGTCAATGATGATGATGATGAAGATGCTGCTGATGATGATGATGATTATGATGATGATACCATTGATGATATTAAAGATGAAGATGATGATGATAACATTGATGACGATGATGATTATAACATTGACGATGATGAGGCTGAGGTGAGGATGAGGTTGATTAGGATTTCCATGATGACGATGATGAAGATGATGATGATGATGATGATACCATTAATGATATTAAAGATGAAGATGATGATGGTGATGATGATGATGATGATGATGATGATTTTGATAACATTGATGATCATAAATATGAATATGATGATGGTCATGATTATTCTAATGAGTATGAACATGATGATAATTATGGATATGAACACGATGATGATAGTGATGATGATGATGATGATAACATTGATGACAATGATGATTATAACATTGATGATGATGAGGATGAGGCTGAGGATTAGGTTGATTACTATGTCGATGATGGCGATGATGATGACAATGATGAAGATGATGATGATGATGATACCATTGATGATATTAAAGATGAAGATGATAATGGTGATTATGATGATGATACTTCTAATGATGATAACATTGATGACGATTATGATTATAACATTGACGATGATGAGGATGAGGTGTATTAGGATGTCGATAATGATGATGACGACGACGACGACGATGATGTGTTGCAGCTGCAACTTTTCTCCCAATTTTTTTGAAATTTTGGACCCTCCTTTTTTATTTTATATTGCCTAGGAGTGTGTGGATTCATGAACTCTGTTGTATTCTCCCCTCTGCTACAGTTTGGTTTGAAGTGATGTTAATTGCTTTCATGCTTTTCGGAAAACTGCTTCCTATTGACAAATGCATTAATAGTGGAGTTCTGAAAATGATGTCTTTTTGGTCTGAGTGATTTCCCTCATCACTATCGGGAGTCTGTTTACTTTCAAGTCGGAGCTTGTTTCTCTTTGTTGTCATTGTTTCAGGGGTTAAACGAACTATTTTCATCACTCCCCAGCCTAAATCTTTGAACACTCAATACTTTGTTTTTTATAAATTTTCACTGTCGAAAGTTTTTGGATAGTTGAGCGGAAGCCGTAGTTCTTTTGTCTTCCGCAACGGTGGCTCTGGAATGGTCTAACCATCGAACTTATAAATTTGTCGACCACCGATGTTTTATGTTTCCGCGGAGCCCTTAGTCTTCCCATCTTCCGCCATTGTGGTTGCGCAATGCACTAATCATCCGATGCCGTAATCCTTTCGATGTCCGATGCTGCAGTGTTTTTTTCCAGCGTTTTCTAGTATTGTGGAAGCCATTGTAAATTGTTCTCCCA
Organism: Pseudotsuga menziesii; assembly: GCA_001517045.1. Taxonomy (NCBI): domain Eukaryota; kingdom Viridiplantae; phylum Streptophyta; class Pinopsida; order Pinales; family Pinaceae; genus Pseudotsuga; species Pseudotsuga menziesii. Next base: position 205,589 of record LPNX010583108.1, on the reverse strand, counting down.
CAGTTGCGGCTGCACAGTGCGCCATCTCTGTGATGGTTGACGAATGTGGTTTAGTCTTCTGATCCTCCGACTAGCGATATGTTGTTTTTCCGCGGAGCCCATAGTCTATCCATCTCCCGCCATTGCGGCTCCTTGACGAACTAATCGTTCGATTCGTAGTTTTCCACCCGCCGAGGTGAGTTCGTGTTTTCACCTGATGCTTAGTATTTTCCCACCTTTCTTGTGTGCTTCCACTCTATTTTTCCATGGTGGTTATTGTGTCATTTTTGGTGTTGTCTTCGGAGGATGTCGAATAGTCCATATGCAACCTCGCTTGAGCTAAAGAATCTGTCTGTTGGGCTTGTGATTTTAGGATATGAACTCGCCGGATTTTTTCTTTCCGTTATCATGCATTAAAGTTCATTTTACTGGATGTATGTTTTGAAACATTTTGTGTACTCTGTCAATGATAAATGGTCTAAGAACAGTTTGTGTTTATGACAGGACGATTATTGCGAGTAAGATGTGTTTAAAATACAAAGTAGAAGGGAGGCAGCAAGGAAGGAAGTGGTTGAGGAACAAAGAAGCAGAAGCAGAGAAAAATAAGAAGAAAGTCAGGTTTAAGCTCTACAGGATCCAGCAAGAGACCAACGAATGATTGAGCAAGATAAATAGAGGCAAAGGCCTAGGTTTGGAAAATTTCGACAGTTACCAAGCTGGTCCCTTTTCATAAAATTGTTTTTCTATTAAATCTGAAATGTAACATTTGTATGAATCATCAGCACTCACAAAAGGACAAAATTGTGAGATTAAACGGTTGGGGGAGCCCAAAGGTCACGAAGGGGCAGCCCAAGAGTTTTGCTTGTTGTATAATTATAGGAGAATTAGAGGGAATAAAGTAATTTTTCCCAGTTAGATTTGTGAAGACATATTGTAAGAAGAACTATTTCCTTTTGCAATAATTACAGTTTGCCCGTTGGAGAAAGCTTGGTGGAATATTCAAATGTTGTGCTATGGATTTGTTAAAGAGGAACTATTTCATTTTCAGCTTTGTGTCCATTAACTGTGAGATCGTTCTAACTCTTTCAACATATGTTCTTGTATGAATGTTCTCTGGTTTATTTTATGAAGATTTCCACTATGAGTAATGAATGTTGTTCATAAACAATTTGCTATCTGGTTGTTGAAATATCTTTTAATGTTCATGTGTTTTGAAAGAAGTATCACCTATCTGTGATTTTTCATAATGCATGTACAAAATACATTACTCATTAATGAATGATAATTTTGCTCCCTAGGGATAGGTTAGGTAGTTAGTTGTAATTTCTTGCTGTGTGTGATTTAGATGCGAGAGAGTTTAAGACGAGAGGTAAGAACCTGCGCATTACATTGTGAATGCTCCCTGTATTCTACATCAATCTGCATGTTAAATAGGCACTTGCATATCATACTTTAAGTAAAAAAAATAGAAAAATATATACAGTGGACCGAGCCACAACCGGTAAAACCCTTTGTTTTTGTTACTTGAACTACGGTAGCTGGACCACAAACCGGACGGATTCCCTACACCAAACAGTCACGGGCTAGTTGGGAACGTTGACTGGGGAGAATCCCTTGCTGTTGTTTCCTGTGAATTTCCAGGCCTCAACATCATGATGATGATGATACCATTGTTGATATTAAAATGAAGATGATGATGGTGATGATGATGATGATGATTATAATAACATTGATGACGATGATGATGATGAGGTTGATTATGATGTCGATGATGATGATGATAGCATTGATGATCTTAAATATGAATACGATGATAGTAATCATGATGATTATGATACCATTGATGATAATAAAGATGAAGATGATGATGGTTACGAATAATCTAATGAAGATGACATGATGATGACGGTTGCTATTATTCTAATGAGTATGAACATCATGATGATGATGATGATTTCTATTATTCATCATCAATATCATCATCATCAACTTCTCCATCGGTATCATCATCTAGTACAGAACTGCTATCATTGAAAGGATTGATCATATCAGCATCATCATCAAAGTCATTTTCGGTTATATATTCATCATCAATATCATCACCGAGTTCAAAATCATCTGCTACACCATTTGGATGATAAAATTATTGATCAAATTCTTCATCTAATACACTTGTGGTGGCCAACTACTCCTGATCTGCATCACCTTCTTCTTTGACATTGTCTTCTTCCTCTACTGGATTATACTTGATCGGTCTTCCTCTTGGATCATATCTAACAATGTATGACCAAAATGATTTACCTGGCACCTTTGAGTAAAATACCTTCTCAAATTAATTTTGAAGAACATAAGGCTCTGTACCCAGTTCAAGTACCCTTGTATTAACCATGGTAAATCCATTGGAATGCTCAATAAAAGTTCTTTTAGGATCACATTCATTCATTTGTATCCTATACCATTTGAACTCAAATAGAACTATTTTAAATGAATTAAAGTCACACTCAATTATATCTTCCAAATAACCATAGTACCTATTTTCAGATACTTCTGGATGCTTGTCACTTCTAGAGGAAACACTAATGACTTGAAAAACTGCAGTTATCCCACAATCAAATGTTTTTTTTCTTGTCATCCAACTTTTTAATGCGAAATTTATGACCATTGTACCACATAGAATTGTGGTGTATCAACTGCATCATTCCCAACTTAGTAAATAAATATATAAGAAGAAATAAACAAAATAAATACATTTATATAATGGTAAACAACGAAAAATTGATTAGTTTATAAAATATACTTGCCTTTTTATCTTTTAAACCACATGCTAAATCAATTTCCCTTTGTGTAAGTTCTCCGGTATATTCTTCTCGATGACGTTGCACTCACCCCTTCCCATGATAAGGTACCATAGAATTCCATACATCGTTCTATCCATTCCTCCATCCAATCGAGATTGTTTGCAATGTATAAATGTGTTGCATCCCACACATGACCAACTATACGGAAAAATAACAATTAAGAATTGTAAATTAGCTATCATTAAAGGAAATTAAGTTTACCTTACAATACTGATGGAATAATTAAAATTACATGAGTAAGATATATATGAAATTGAAAAATTAATTGTATAATAAATTAAATATACACCATCTAATTAACTTTCACTTTCCTTGTTCTATCTTTCCCCAACATGACCTCCCCTTCAAATTTGTTGATGGAGTTGACATGCCAAATGTGAGGAAGATTGATATTTTTTGTTAAATTTGGAATATACTGACTAATGTACACCATGGATTGATATAACATATACCCCTTCACAATAGAACCCTCAGGGCGTGCTCTTTGTCTAACAAAACCCTTCAATGACTTCAAATTCCTTTCCACCATCCACATTGATCTTGTGTGTACAAGTACACACAATTAAATCTCCTCAACTTGGTGTATGAGATAGTGTTCTTGTGCATTGAAAAATCCTGGAGGTAAATACTTATGCATTTCACACATTAGACAAGGAATTTCTCTCTTTTAATACCTAATATCTTCTTTATGGATTTCTTTAGATGAAAGCCACCTACAATTTATGTAAGAAAAAAACAGTGATCAACAAGATTGAGGAATATACGAGCTTAGATCTAGCTTTACCCGGCTCTATCATGCGCCGAGAGGGATCAAATATTTCGAGGTGCAAACCCTGCTTCAACAATTGCACTCCAAAAAAGGGTTTGCCTCTTGGCCCAAAAATTAACAAGTTCTTTTATTCCAAACCTCCAATAAACTTCACGGTTTTTTTTATTATTATTCCAAACTTCACTGTTTTATTTTTTATTCCAAACTTCCAAAACTTCCATTAAAAAAAATTGCACAAGTTTTACCACTGTTTTCACGGTCTTTTTTCACTCGATGACCCAACAACTCCCTCGTCAGCAACGACAACGCTTTCCCAAGACCTTTTTCTCGCTACGTAGTCAGTCAACTTCTTCTCTACGCGTGAGTCTTTCCACGTGATTCTGCAAACAAACAATGAATATGGATTGCTCTTATCTTCCGCAGCTGCAAGCACGATCTGCTACATATACACGCAATCACGTGTCTACGAGTTCTTCTTCTCAATACGCAGAAAAACAGTGAGCCTCTTCACTCATCAAATGCTCCTTTCTTCGGCGGCTGCAAGCACGATCTGCTGTAGATTTCTTCTCTAGACACTCCACACTCCAGCAGTCGATCTTCAGCAATGACATCGCTTTCCTAAGGCCCTTTTCTCGCTACACTGTCACTCGACTTCTGCTCCACGCGTGAGTCTTTCCATGCGATTCTGCAAACAAACAATGAACATGGACTGCTCTTCTCTTATGTAGCTACAAGCACGATCTGCGGCATATACACATAGTCACTTGCCTACGAGTTCTTCTTCTCAATACGCAGAAAAACAGTGAGCCTCTTCACTCATCGACTGCTCCTTTTTGTGGTTATGCCAAGGGTTATATATACACCTAAGATTATTAATTATTAAGCCGACTTGTATATATATATAGATATATAAGTCTACTTATTTATGTGACACGTGTCATCTCCACATTGAGCACGGAATTACAATTCTACCTCATACCGGGCTGTAGAATGCGCCTCTCGGCGCAATAATAAATTTCCAATCTATAAAACTCAATATGTCAATAAGCTATGCAACAAAGTGAACAAACATTTTCATGCATATAAATTGTTACTTACCTCATGTATTTACCAAGATCATATATAAATTGTTTTATGTTGTCGTCAAAGCTATCTGGGAGAGATAGAGGTAGAATGCACCGTAAAAAAAAGAAAATGACCATTATTTATTTAAATTCCAAATAAGAGACCACAATCAATAAAAATATGTACTAAATGGAAATTATATAGGTAAATAATTACCTTAATGAATGTATTCCAGTCATGAGTTTCAACACCACCAAAATCACCATTTTTCGTTAAGATATTTTGTAAGTTCGATGAAAACCTAGTCGGAAACCTTATTTTTTGAATGACCTTTTTATATCATTTCTTTGTTTCTCTGTCAAAAACCATGGAAGACTAATTATATTTCAGTACTCCTCTCCGAAATTGGAATTAATTACACTTTGCAATGCGTGATTGGATTCTGCAATGCCACTACAAATTTTTCCAATTTTATCTTTGTCAGTCCTTCCATCTAAGATTCTCCATATAATTTCTGTTACATTCTTCCGGATATGCATTGTATTGAACAAATGAGCTATTTGTAGGTGCTCATAGAAATCCAACCTACTAAATTATATGGGATAACTCTTCATTCCTCGTGGAATCCCATTCATGCCTTCACGACAATCAATATTAAACATAAATGAAAACACATTAACAATAATTCATGAAACCCATGGTAGAGAAAATTCAATAAAAATATAAAATTCATAATATTACATATTTATATGCTATATATACAATTTGCATACCATGACGATGTCTATTATATGCCAACTTCCATAGGTGAGGTGTCACTCTTCGTGGTTTCTTCCCATTCTCTTCTTTACCATTGAATTCTATTTTCTCGATGGTTCTTATGGAGGAAGTGCATGTACTCATCAAACACCTCCTTTCTTAGACTTCTTAAACATCGATATTTTATCCTAGGACCATAGTCTAGACATGCAAACTTTCCCTTTGTTTGAAGACCTGTAAGATATATGTATTAATGTTATAAGCATCAAAATATTATTAATTTAAATAAAAATGCATGATATTTACCTTAAAAGCATATTAATTTAAAGTGCAACAAAAATTTACATACCACAAAAATGTGTTAACCCGGGAGCGTCATGAATTGTCCATGCAAGTACTCCATGGAACTGGAATTGTTTCAGCCCTATTGGTCTAGAGATGTCATACATAGTGATTCCAGCCCATAACTTCAATAGCTCATCGATAAGAGGCTCAATATATACATTCATATCTTTAACTTGTACTTACCTAATTTATTCAACAATAAATGATGGTATTCAGTTATGTTTCCCAATATATAAAAGGTGTTCTCATGCAACAATGAAACAAATAAATGAAATAGTATAATTACTTTCAAAAAAATACCTCGAATAATCATTGCCAACATTGTTTGCTCTCTCTTTATCAACATCCAAGGAGGAAGGTTATACTTTATGAAGAAAACATGCCACATTTATTAAGTAGAACGAAGCTCTCCAAATGGATTGAAACCATCAGCTGCTAATGAAATTCTAACATTACGAGGTTAATCTTTAAAAATTGGCCATTTTTCTTCGATGTTCTTCAATGCAGAACCATCTGCAGACATGCGAAGAACACCATCTTCACTTATGTTCTTTGCGTGGTAATCCATAAAATTTTCTATACTTTGGCACCTGAATAGTCGTTGGAAACGTGGAATTATGGGAATATAACGAAGAACTTTGTGAGACACATTTTTTGTTACTTGATCAGCTCGATATCTACTAATTTCACATTGTGGGCATTTGTTTTCTTATGCATATTGTCCATAATATATAATATGATCATTAAGACATGCATTAATAGCTTAATAGTCCATTCCAATTTCTTTCATAATCAAGAATACCTCTCGACATGTGCATGTTAAATTATTTGATTGTGGTAATAGAAATTCACCCAACAGTCTACAACATTGAAAAAAAAATTGAAATGTAAACAATATAAATCATAAATATTTCTTATCCCTAATTTATGAATTAACTAACACTAAAAATAGAGGAAAATAGTGAACTTTTCAATATGCCATGTAAATTTTCAATTAATAAATTAAATACCTTAGGATTTGTGTGAAACAAGTGTTTGACAAACCATTCAAAACTTTCAAGTTCACTAACAACAATATAGTAGATAGAAGATTTTTTGTTGAGCCTTCATAAAGAGGTTATTGGGACTTCTTGAGTAGAGGAACATCATGAATATCATGGAGGTTGACCTCATCCAATGGAGCAAATGTGTCTTGGATCAATCTATTTATCTCATCTTCGTCATTTGTATCAATAACATCATCTTTGTCCATAGGATAGTTAAGAAATTCATCTTCAATATTATGATATCCATGTTCATCACCTTGTAAATTAGAATTTCTACTATAATTATGTGGCAAATAGATCTCTGGCAGTCGACATTTAGGGGGCATTGTCTTTCTAATTACAAAGAATGTAATAACATTAGTGTATAATATACAACACACAAATTTTAAATGATAAAACATTTTGTGAATACATGAACAATACTATTACAAGAAGTACATTATATAATGAATAATGTCTTACCAAGGGATGATATTCAAACCCCCCTTTAGCATGCCCCTTCTCCTTACATTGTTAAATTCTTCAAACCACTGCAATCATTGCAAGGGAAATAACACTTTCCATTTCCCTTCGCCTCCAATGCTGCCTTAAACTCAACATACTTCTTATTATTTTCTTCCCAAGTATATTTCTTTGACATTCTAATAGCATATAAGAACCAAACAAACTCAATCAATGTATAAGTAAATTAAATCGAGTATATATTTACTAAAGGAGATAGAAAATTAAAGGGTGTGACATGAAAAGTGACAAATATAATTAGTAAATCCAAGTTGACTTTACTTCGACATGTTACATATCACAAACAATACCCCTCCTTTCCAAATTATTAAGGAATAAGTTAGTAAGGGGGTCTATTCTTACCACCAACCACTATATTTTTTGATATTTAGTGATAAAATTTAAATCCCCCCCAACGGTTATGTTCTCCCAAGTTAGGAACCATGATTTCTCACAAGCACACAGGATCACAATGCTTAAACAATTTTGCACATAGGATATTACCACATGCTAGTTTACCCATCTATAAATAAGAAACAAAACAAATAAAACATTTCAAAAGAAATGATCTTGTTTCCCTAATTAGTTCATCTTCATCTTTTTTTAATCAAAAAATGATTAAGAGACAAATCTCGATGACATTATATTTACTCATTCAAAAAATATTAGTTCACTAACCAAGGAGACAAATAATTTAAAAATACTAACTTGGAAACCAAAGGAGATCATGAAAAAATTCAATGTGTTAAACCAGTACCAGACTCTTGCACTCACAGATCAAACAATAAGCAGAAAAATTGTTGCAACTATAGCAAAAAATTTGATGAAATATGTCTTAAGAACATGTATTTATAGATCAATGGTCATGGCGGTTACACCGAAAATGCACAATGGACAAATTTCAACAATAAGAAAAAGTCAATGACTGTTACTGTGATGACCATTGATTTGCAAATGTTTAGAGGTCCATCGCTAGAGCCACGAATGTGTGTCTTTGTCGCAATATAGATGAAAATCTGTTGCTATAGCGACAATGATCGGGGGCCAGAAGAATTTATGTTCAAAATATTTATCAATTTATCCATGAAAATAACCATTTTAACTTATTTGTGGAAATATTTCGTGGAACTTTTGAGCCATATGTACTAGTTTTTTCATTCACTAGGTGAGCTTGATTTATTATTGTTCATTTGTGTTTTCAGTTACCTATACAATTATCCAAAAAACCCTATGGAAATTTGGTGAACTGTTCTCCAATGTGAGATTTGAGTCCTCAATCAAGTATGGATTTTGGCTACCCAAAGTTGATTAATTTTTTGTGTCAAATTTATACATGTCCCTTATTGCCCTTGTTTTTGTTGAATCAATGGATAATGCCCAAGTTAGTTGTATTGTTTCACTTTTTTTGATTGTACATGGATTATTCTAGTTACCGTTTGCAATGGTGAATTATAACCAAGGAAATTTTGGAGCTTCTTGGAATTTCAATTGTTGAGATTACAACATCAGGATTCATTCTCCAGTCTTGTGAGTAATATCAAGAAAATAGATTTCTGAGTAATATCAAGTCCTACAAATATCCTCATATGATTGAGGTGGTGATGTTGTAAAGCTTGTGAGTAATATCAAGCTGAGTCTTGTGAGTGATATCAAGACAGTATACTTGTGAGTGATATCAAGTCCTACAAATCCTCATATGATCGAGGTGGTGATGTTGTAAATCTTGTGAGTAATATCAACCTGAGTCTTGTGAGTAATATCAAGTTGAGTCTTGTGAGTAATATCAAGATAGTAGACTTGTGAGTAATATCAAGTCAGTAAACTTGTGTGTAATATCAAGTCTTGTGAGTAATATCAAGACAGTAGATTTATGAGTAATATCAATTTCTACAAATATCCTCATGTTGTGAGGTGGTGTACTTTACTGTGTGAAGTAGATATACTATGTGATGTATGGCTATTCATGGCCAACATGTGCTACAAGTTTCCTTTAGGGATTAGCTACCCCTAGAGTGATTTACTTTAGCATGTGACTATATGACCTAGGGTAATACATATGATCATAGGTTCATAAACAATATTATAATTATGATATGATATAGATGATTAATTAAAGAAAACACATATGGACCATGCAGAGGTAATTAATATAAGTACAAAGATGGAGAGAGAATTCGAATTTCCCATGTTGCCACCAAGTGAACTCGAATTGATAAGATATCAGTTGAGTATTAGTTAGGGTAAACAAAGTTCAATTAATTAAGGAATCAAATCCTTAATTTATTCAAGAGGTTGTTGGAAATAAACACTGATGGAGAAACAATAGTTCTATTCAGTTGCATGTAGTTCCATTCAGTTGCATGCATTTCCATTCAGTTCAACTCAGTACACTTAGTTAACAATTTAGTTAGATTTAGTTAATTAAAGGTGCATATCTTCCAGTGGGAGATAATTATGGAGTTCCATCTTGGCACCATGTCAATGGGAGGCGCGTAATTGAACATATATTAGTGTTCTAAGTGTTAACAAGTTGCTTGTACATGCAACCATTCTATTTTTTGTAAAACCTAATTTGACTTGTTATTAAAGTGCTATGCACTTGGAAAGTTTTATACAGTGTTCCATTTGATCTCCACTTTCTGGTTCTCTCAGTGAAATCAATATGCTATTGTGTTGTAATCATTCTCTGTTACTTATCAATAATACTCTAAGATTGTTTGTTGGGTTTTTCATCCCTCGAATCAGTGGAGGGTTTTCCCGGGGTATATCATGTGTTCCATGGTTTGATTTATGTCTTTGGATTATTGATGAGATCTATATATACTGTTATTGTGGATTAAAGTTTTAAAGTTCAATTATCTTCATATTTTGCTCAATAACTAACACCAATGACATACTTCATCCCAATGAAATCATAGCATGTTCACACAATGAATTTATTAACAACGAACACCTCAGAGTAGATTCATGCCTTAATGGCTTCCTTGTTTCTTTTATATGTACATACAAACATAATATATCCCATATTTGTAATCTTAACAATGATGTCAAGAATGAATCTCCACAATCTCAAATAGTTTAAGGTGTGTTGGTTGACAATGTCATACAATCAATCTGAAAAAGTCATGGCATGCATATATAGTATAGGCTCCATCGTTCATGGTTCAATGCAATTTTGTGAGGCCCTTTGCTTTAAAAGATACTATAGTATTTTCCCCAATGCTAAATGAGTTGTATCAGTCTTATAAAGGGAATAAATAAGAATTATAGAACTCATTTAGAGCAGAGTTGGGAAAAAATTCTACTAGAATTTTAGTTAAGGAGATATGAAGTTGGTTAGAACCCTTAGAGGTTCCAATTTCTACAAAATTATTCAAGACTTAGAAGAAAATCCTGTAGAAATTGAATGGCAAGTTTATTTGAATTCTCTATATGACTTGATAAAGAATGCATAGTATTTTTGTAAATGTGTGACTATGTATATTAATGACCACGGGATTTTAATATTTGTGGATGACAGATAAAACCAATAGTGAATGATTTGGGGTTTTAGGTGGGTGTGAAAGGTTGACTAGGTACAACTTCTTTGTTAATTTCTAGTCATTAAAACCTATTGAAGGTTGCTGGAAAGAACATGCTTAAGTTCCAAATGTAGAAGTATTTCTAAGACTTAGAATATTTTTGAGTGTAGTGGAGTTTCCTTGGGAAGGACTGGATAGAGTTTTCGTCGAAATTCCAGTTAACAGTTGTTAGCAAGAAATTTAGAAGTTGGGTAGAAACTATAAGTTTCAAATTTCTACAATGTGTTGTGTGCATGAAATAACCAAGATTGGTGGATTTTGGGCGTGAAGCTCAAATATGATTGCATCAGAGAATTCAATATGGGGGTTTTTGTTAACCTTGCATAACGAGAAGGAGAACCCATCAAGAGAGTAGATGCATGTGTGTGTAAAACTGGCAGAGAGGTCTTATCGAAGACTTAGTGAAACTAAATTCACTATTTGAGGAAAATTAATATTAGGGTTTCTATGTAAGAGTTAAAAACTTGTACAACGTTGACAATTGATGAAGGATTGGTCTAAAGGACATTCAAATTTGGTTGAGGATTGATGAAGTCAGCTGGGGATTATAATGAAATGGTGTCATTTTAAAATGTTAATGGCTATGTATTGATTTATGGGAAAATCATAGTCCAACGTGAAATTATGGAAATGATATTGCATTGTGAAACTGGGAAGTTAACTTGTTAGAAGGCGTGGTTTCCATTGGCATGTGTAAAAGAACTTTGGAGTATGGTGGCAATTGTACCAAGGATTTGGAATGCGATCCATCCTTATGCTTGTCACAAGCAGTTGTAAACTTGGTCTAGGACCCCTAAGTATGTAGTAAACCTAGGTAATGAAAAGGGAAATCACTGGACATGCAAGAGTAGTGGACCGATAGTATTTATTGTCCCTTAGTATAGTTTGAGATGCAAATGATCCATACTTAGTTGATCAAATATAAACTGAGTAATTTATACATTGTTCACCAATTTATCCACCGATAGAGAAACATGGAACTAATTATGTGAATTATATGCATGTTTGTGTTTCCCTTTTCCTTAAATATATAAATGGAAAAAATCACTCTATCTTCCCCTTGCTCTAGGGTAGTGTTTGGAAAACTAGAGTGAAATTTGAATTGTGCTCTATGGGCTTCATCAACTTTGAGAGGTACATAATGCACATGGAAGACCTCTGCAACCTCTCTCAAGTCACTTTAAACACCAAAGTATGTCAGTGACGTAATTAAAACTATTTCCACTCTTTTACCTTCATCTCTCAATTCCTGGAGTGACTCCTTAACTTGGAACGAGTGGATACCATAACTGGCATCCCATATAGGATCATAATATGGGAAAATGTATTTTGGAAAAGCGCCTTACAATTACAGAATCATGGCAGATAATACTGACATGTGTTTACTTCAAGCAATAATAAGGATCTCCCCAGGAGAGCATGTGGTCATTACTGCTTCCGCAAATACCACAAGTGGATCCTCCTATAAGGAACCATGTTTCATTTACTTTAAGTAAACATGCAAGTCTATGTTGCGCATCTGCAATTGTTCCTTCAAGGGAAACTAAATTATCAAGTTTTGGAAGCTATGGTAAGTCATGATAAAAGGGACCCATTCTTATAGCCTCAGAGAGTGATGGAGGAACCACTTTACCTCTACCGTGACCTAGAAATGAAATGTTTCTACATAATTTTCAGCAGTTGATTTAAGCGCATCAACCAACGGTGATTTTCCCCGACGTGTAGGAGTGGCCTTTGGTTAGAGAAACCATGAACCAGGGAAATCTAAGCCATCAAAATCACCCAAGGATTGCACCCAACCTGGACCACACCAATACTCAACTTGGATGGATTTTTGGGTGTCTCCTCCCAACTAACGCACCCCTAAAGGGAATTGTACATGTGTCTCCTAACTGATGAGACCCACACTTTAACTGGATGAGCTAGTGAGAATTCACTATATGGAGTGAAAAATAATATAAATTAGTGCACCATTATTGAGGTTTTGAAGATTCATCTCATACTCATGAAGTTGCAGTAGACCGATGGTGTATTAAGAGCATCAAGACTGAGATATTTATGGGATTTTTGGTTGAGCAAGGGTTTTGGCTAAGTTTTGTAGGCTAAATCAACATTATGTGCATGTCTCAGCTTACCAAGAACAATGAATCTCATATCTACGCTTGTCTAGCCATACTACAACCCTAAAGCTCCACTTTTGGGAATTTTTCTGGTGGCAACAAGCCTCATTAAAAAATATGGGATAATTCCTAAAGATTATGGGAAACTTGTGGAAAAATAGGGCATGTTCTTCATACCCCACATCAATAAAAAAATTGTCATTCAAACAATTTTGTGAATCATCTCATCCCTTTGTTGAGAAGAACCCCACCTTGAAAAGATCAAATCTCATCTTGATGAGAAATGTGAGAAAGTAATATACCCTTTCCCAATATCTATGAGATCCAATTTGTGGTAGGGTATTCTAACAACAAATTTTGCACACAATTCTATGGAGATCCCCATACCAAGACATTAATTATGCAAAAAACACATTCATTGGAAAACCTTAATGAGGTGAAACTCTTCATTTGAATGCCAAGAATATCATTTTTTTTTGTAAGGTTCATAAATATATTAAACTAGAAGAAATAATTGTACATATCAAGACTAGAGCAACCTTCTTTCATATGAGTCCAGATGATAGAGATAAGGTAACTGCCCCAAAAATGGAAATGTATAAGAGTCATAACTAGCTAAACTAAGCATACTTAGTTTAAATCAGTTTATCATATGATTCCCCCATAGATGGGGGGCCCATCTAATTCAAAACTGAGATTGAGCAAACTAGCAACCGAGCTAAACTAAAGACTAAAAGGCCTAAATTAGGCTAAATAAACATCATAGATGTTTATAAAAGAAGGACCAAGACATGGAATTTTTTCCTTAGCAGCATGAAGACTGGCATCTACAAAATGGTGGTACACCAATTGCATTGTAGATGAGACCGTGGGTGGTATGGCTGAACCTTTTCCTAGTGAGTTCCTTTTCCAACCCATCCAATTGGCAGCTGATGTGAGAATCAACTATGACTTGATTGCAAGACAATATTCTGCTTCCTTCCTCCAAGCTCACGATTTTGGATACCATAGAGGAACCACAATTTTTATCTTGAATATTGGATACCTTCAACCCATTCTTCCAGCACCATACTAAATAGATATTTCATGCTCTAGAATAGACCTAAAGTTCTAGTGTGGTGTGTTTCTCAAGTTTTGGTTGAACCAGTGTCCTCAACCAGAGTCTCGAGGAAGAGTTTTATGAATTTGACCCCATAGTGCAATTTGAGGGGTCTAGCTCTAGAATTGAGAAACAAATTCAAGTTCTCAATTCCAGTAGGTGTGTATAGGGCTGGTGGATGTCATGAAGCTATTCACCAGGTCTTGTGGAAGAATTTCATGAATTCGACCTCCTAATGCCAAAATTGCATTGTGTCTCTTTAAACAAAACCCTAGCTTCTCAAATCACAAAGTAAACCAAGCTTCAAGACATGGAACTAGATGGGTGAGAGATGTCTTAGGTGAAGCCTTGTCTTGTGCCCAACAAAATGGACATTTCGTCGATCTGAGTTCCAGATTGCATTTTATGGAAATTTTTCACTCGCATCCAAGAGTCATTCAAGGACACATGTTAATTTGGTCTAGGGGCCTAGATCAAAAACTAAGTAGGAGAATTAAGTTTTGCAACTCTCAACAAGTGTGTATAGGCTTGGTGGATGTGATGAAGCTATCCATGGGTTCTCATGCAAGAGTTTCGTGAATTTGACCCCCAAATGAAAAAATTGCATTGAAATTCATTGAACAAAACCCTAGCTTCTCAAATTTCCAGGTAAAGCAATCTTGGAGACATGGAAATGGATGGGTGAGGGTTGTCTTTGTTGAATACCTATGCCACAAATGCAACACAATGGGTCGTTCCTCGATTCGAGTCCAAAATTTCATTTTATGGTGAGTTGTAGCTCTAAACCAACACCCATTCAGAGACACATGTTGATACGATCTAGGGGCCTAGATTTAGAACTGAGTAGCAGAATTGAGTTCTACAACTTCCAACATGTGTGTATAGGATTTTTGGATTTAATGAAGCTATCCATGGGCTCTCAAGGAAGAGTTCCATGAATTTTACCCCCCATTGCAAAATTTGCATAGGGTCTCATTGAACAAAAACTTCGCTTCTTAGATCTCCAAGTAATGCAAGCTTCGAGCCATGGCATTGGATGGGAAACATATGTTTTAGTTGAAGTCCCATGTATCAGACATAACAAAATTGACTATTTGTTGATATGAGTCTTGGATTTCATTTTATGGTGAGTTTTTGCTCATTTCCAAGAGCCATCCAGGGACACATGTTGATGTGATACAGTGTCCTAGATCTAGAATTAAGAAGCAAAATAAAGTTCTGCAACTTCTAGTAGGTGTGTATAGGCTTAATGTATGTCATGAATTTGTCCACTTGCTATTGGGGAATATTTTTTTGAATTCGACCTACCGATGCAAAAAAATTTCATTAGGTGTCATTAAACAAAACTAAGTTTCCAGGAAACTTGGGTACAGGGATGGGGACACCACTTTTTGAAACAAGGTACTTGGGTATGTCAGGGGTACTCTATGTGTGTGTGTGTGTGTGTGTGTTTGTGTGTGTTTTATAAAAAAACATGTCACGGTCACATCATACATGTATATTTCACATTTCTTCATAAATTATGAATCATGATTCATAATTATAAATTAAATGATTATTTGAACTTTGAACATTCACATTGAAAATTAGAAACATAAAATTTGATAAATCATAGAGTCAGTAGATATCAATTGGAAGAATAGTAGTTACATAAAATTTGATAAATCATTTTACTAGGAAGTTGTAATAAAGAATCAAAATCAAACCTAAAGTATACTTGAAATCTTCTTTTAAACACCTATTTGTACAGACGTTACAAGCAATAAAAAATTGCAAATCACCAAATATATTCTGGGTTAATGTGAATGCATTTCTCAGTATTAATTACATATCTATATTTTTTATGTGCACATTTGGTAGTCAAATTTTGTTCCATGAGTGTTGAACAAAAAACCATAAAAACATTCATTGTAAATCAACGCAAAATTAGACTACGGATTTGGACAATATTCAGTGGAATTTGAAAAATGTTGCAAAGTGTTTGACATAAGTCCTAAACCAAAATTCATATGTAGTTAGCAAAAAATTAGTTTAGATTTGGTTGGTGATCATTACATTATCCCCAACGGATTGTATTTTATTGAGTCAGTCATACCCTAAGAGTACCCAAACATGGGGTATGACATACCATTTCACCTATATTTACCCTTTTTTTATAACAACGTCTCAGGTACATGGAGCCAGTATGGGGTATGGCAGGATATGAAAAGAGAAGTACCTTACGAGTATTCAAGTACCTGATATGGGTACATGTACCCTACCCTCAGGTACAGATACCTTGGCTACATATCCTTGGATTCTCAAATCACTAGGTAAAGCAAGCTTTGAGCCATGGCACTAGATGGGTAAGGGGTGTCCTAGCTGAAGTTGTGTGTCCCAGACCCAGTGTAGTCAATGGTTTGTTGATTCGAGTCTTGTATTGCAATTTATGGCGAGTTTTCACTCGCATCCAAGATCCATTCAAGGACACATGTTGATTTCATATAAGGGTCTAGATCGATAATTGAGCAGTGGAATTGAGTTTTGTATCTTTCAAGGGGTGTGTATAGTCTTGTTGGATGCCATAAATCCATGCCCATGCTCTTGGAGAGGATTTTTGTGAATTTGACTTCATAGTAGAGGTGATAAGGAGCCTAAGTGTTTAATTTTAGAGTCATCGAGCATCTAATAAGAGGATAATTGAGGCTCAGGAAGAGAAAAACTAAATGAATTCCCAGACTAGTTCAAGCTTGACACAAATACAAAGATAATTGTAGCATAGACAAAATTATAATAATGATGGTGGGAGCTGGAAGATTTATGTTATAATCCCTATTGTACTTGATATTTTATTTGTAATAAAAGGCCCATCTCTCTCTCTCTCTATATATATATATATATATTATGTAGAGAGAATCATTATGGGAATGATTACCCTTGTCATATGGGTCTAGCCTAGGTAGTTAATAGGAGTGTCATTCTCCTCACCCAGGAACAATTCCTGCAAGTGAAATGCTAATGCCTTAATGAGTATATTGTTGTATAGGCCTTGAGCCCTGAAGAATCTAGTTTTCCCTAGGTACTTTCCTTGAAATGAGGGGAATTTCCTGGTGGGTTTCTTCGAGGTATTTGTGGAAAAAAATGAATGATTACCATCAAAACTTAGATGGAAATAAATAATGGAAAGATGAAAGAGCTATTATGTTGTTTCAACGAACCTATTAAGAATATTACCTCTCAGAGTAAGGGATAGGTTTTGGAATTTTTTTGAAAACCAAGTTGTTCTTAATACAAGAGAATTATAAATGGTATAAAAGCTATAATTTATTTTAATAGTGGATCCATATAATTTTCATGTCTTAAAATTTTGTAAGGAAGACCTAAATTCCAAATTATGAGGTTCTTTATACCCACGAGGTGAAATTTTCAGAACATGGAGGATGGACTATTGTTCTTGTTAAAGATTCATATGCTCGCTTTTTTTACTGATGTCTTGACAATATCTCAAGTAAGCAAAAAAAAATTTCAAGGTGGACTTGAGAAGTTAGCGTTCATGAAGATGATGTTCTAGAAGAAACTTTTATCACTAGAAACGGCCATTATGCATATATTGTCACGCCCTCTAGTTTACCTTACACCCTTGTTACTTTTTCCGTTTGAATTAATTCAACAAACATACCCCAAGAGGTTTCTATGCATATAGAATACTTCCTTTTCCTTAGGTTCCAGGTGTATGGAGTATCTATTATGTGAAATCATTTGAGACTTGCACGATGCTTTGTCCCTTTAATCACATACCATGTGAATAGGGAAGATCACTGTGGGAATTAAACCTTGTTGGACTATTTAACCACTATGTCTACTGCACCAGTGAACCAATGCCATTAACATGCCCTTGCTAATTTTAATTTGATTAATTAATAATATTAACTTTTATCTTGAAAAATTTATGGTTGTACTTTTATATTGTATTATGATTTTAAGAAAAAAAAATAGAAGTAAAAAGTACACTTGAAGCAAGTTTTAGACATCCTTTAGAGGAGAAGCCATATATCAAAATTTCTAAATATAACTCCAAGAAGTCAAATGCTTGGTCATGTCATAATAGGAATTGGGATTCTTGGGGATTGAAACTTTAAAGGGATGCTTGCATATATAGTAATTGGGATTATTAGGGAATTAAAATTTAAAGGGATATTTTTTAATAAATGCAAGGTCAAAATTGATATCTACAAAACATGAATGAAAAAATAACTTGTTTTAATCACAATTTTATGGGACTATTTTAATGTTTCAAACTGACAATGTCACAGTTGTTTTATTATGTCCCATTTCCTTAGTCAAGTAATGTGTCTATTTGAACCCTCTATCCCCATTTATTGATATTATATTAGAACAACCCTAATATTTTTCCATGTGAAAATAAACCCTTAGGCCTTATAGACAGTTGAAGACATGAAGATGATTGGGACCAAGATATATTTTAGAGTGCATGATAACTACTTTTTCAAGTTTTATTTCACGTTGATACAACCAGAAGGATATATTGTCTTGTATTTTCTAAGACAAATACACAATTCAACATCTCTTATCTACTAGCATGGTTGACCGTTAGAGATATTAACTAATCTAAATTTCATATTTCAATTAAAGAAATGTCTTAAGAGATTTTGATGGATTTTATTTAGCATGATTAGTGATCCACGGGAACAAGATTTTATTGAAATATGGAGTTTCCATTATAATATTGGAGCTATTTTCCATCCAAATGGTTTGCCAAATTGTCTTTCTCCTTCAATTTCAACATATGCAAGGCAGATTGTAAAATATGGTCTTTGAAATAATCAGTTTGATAGCCTTGTCCAACTGCCAAACATTTGTTTCTTGCTAATGTTATCACTTCATCTTGCACCTTATTTGGATCAATAATTTTAGCATCAAGCAAGTTACAAGCAATATCTATGCTCTTACCTCCATGTAACAGAGCCAAATATTGTATAACAGGAAAGCGTCCTTCTTTGACATAGGTTTCTCGCAATTTGACGCCCTGTGACCTGATCATTGAAAAGTATCGGAACATTGTAATTGACCACCCAAGGGTATGCACACATAAACACAACCCCAGTACTAGATAATACTTGAGATAGGAAAAATTCTGAGGATCCAAAATCTGACACTACCCATTGTCCTTCGCGGTTGGACTTGAAATAACCCAATGCTCTTCTGAAGGAAAATAGACTTATGTTTTCAAGGCGTGTTGCTCCATGTATGAGTTTGGTACTGTGGAAATTCAAAAATATTAGAAATGAACTGTCTATGCTACTATTAGATAATGAAATGAGATAAAATATGGGTTGATTATGTCACCATCCATGGACAGTTTTGTGGGATAATCAATACCAACATAGATCCATATAAAACTTAGATCTATCAAACACTGAAAGGGATCAAATTAATTAAGGTGTAAAATTTTCATAAATCAAGAAAACAAATTATAACTCCAAAAATATGATCCTTCTTGATAATACATGATAGATCTGGGTTTTAGATGGAGCTATGTTGGTTTTAATATTTTTAAATATTGAGCCTACATATGTTTCCTAATAGATTTATTTATTTCTTTGTTGTCAATGTACATTACGTGACAACATCTTCCCATACCAGGCTGTAGAGTTTTCAATGTACTTTACTTGAAAACATATCCCTTGTGAATGTACTTCACATGACAACATCTCCTTATGTTGGGCTGTAGAGAACCTGGCTACTCTTGGTGGAATAACTGGAAGTGTATGTACAAGAAAACACACAAAAATTAATCTAAATAAAACATTAAATTTTTAAATGTAATCAATAATTATTTGAAAGGAAAATGAATATGATACAAAACTTTAAGGGTGAGGCCAATGTCAATTTCCAGAGATCGAGCCAGTGAGTCATTTTGATGCAAAGAAGTATCTCCTAGGGGGTGGTAACATATGTGGTCAACAACTAGAATTCTAGGATGAGTTCTAGAATGCTCTTCAAGATTTATGGCATGTAACACATCCCTCACGATACCAAACACTGTGTCTTAGGGAGGAGAAGTTAAGTTCCTTTGTTATGAGGAGAAATCAAATACAAGTGCAAAACACACATGGTTGTAGTCCTTGTCTTGAAATACATTGACAAGCCCATCAACATCCAGGTGTACTTTGGCATCCTTTTCTATGGCATCCAATGCTTCAACATTCCTTCCCTTTGATATGAAGAGCTTGAAACAAGAAAATTCTAATTTCTCCATCATAAATAATCTGGTTTTGTGGATGCATGGAAGAGAGAGAAAAATTAGATATACCACGAGTGGATAAGCTCAAAGAAAATGAAGCAAATTGTCACAAGAGTTTAGTTCTTTAACATAAATTTTTGGATGTATCCTTTAGGGTAGATCTCTTATATTCTCCAATGCAAACACAAGAAAATAAAAACTAACTTTCTTCCTTTAGTTGTAAAAGGTATACTTCCATCCTCTAGTTGTTTGTGATGAAGCATGCCATCCACTCATGTATGGTAGGCCTCTTATGCTATCCATAAGAAATCTTGGACAAGTGAGAATAACTGTATGTATGTCATCTTCCATTTATGAGAAGTGGATAAATAAATATGGCATCCTTCACTTATCAGATGGTGGAAGTTGAACACATGGATTCCATTACTGTAGTGGCCATGGAAATGGCTATAGGTATTTGCATTGCTGGGAATTTTTTGTATTTGGATGGGTCTGGTGGGTTTTTTTTGTTGGTAATTGGGTCCGGTGATGGAAGTGAATAAATTCAAGCTAAGGAAAAAAATGGGGATTCATCTACAGATAGAAGGATGCTCAATAGATATATGATAATTATGAATTCTATTTCTTCTTCCCTTATTGTTTTATATCTGGGATTGACAACTATGTAGTGACAAATCCCAGGATTCTGAAATAGTTGAATCTAGGTGCATTGAATATTCATGTTGTTAAGATATATAAAGATGTTTGGAAGACATGAGTCATAAGGGATGCAACACCCCAGATCCTTTTATTTGTTTTGTACTCTATTATAGTAGTGTGCTAATTGTCTACAGATATGTTTCCCCATAAGTTGGTGATTGTCACTTTGGTTTCTGAAATTGTGGGTTGAATTTGGTGTGTTGTTGGTTTGGGGTCATGCATGTTTTTCATGGGGTAGAATGACTTGTTTGGTGTCTATACTATTGGGTTGTGGGAATGTTAGTCCTTCCTCTTTATAGTCGTGGCTATTTGGTGTCTATAATGTTGGGTTTTGGGATTATTTTTCCTTCCTCTTGTTGGTCATGATTGTTTGATGTATATACTGTTGGGATGTGGGTTGCTTGTCCTCTCTGCTACTGGGTTGTGACATTATAGTGACTCCTGCTAGACTGAGATGTGAAGTATCCTAGGGATGGGTTGTGTTTTTTGAAGGTGTCTTTTCCTTATTAAGAAGTGTTTTTGAATCTTGGATAAAGGATTGCAATTTCTCTTTGTGTTGATTAAGAATTAGGTCTAAACAAAAATATTGGGTATTGCTTGGGATCCTATGTAAGCATGCAAAGATTATTTATCAAGGGGAGGAAATTAGAAAAATATCAAGAATCTATGTGTAACATTATTTTTTAAATGGATTCTTATAAAGTATAGCAATGTTGTGTTCCACCTACTAGATTTTATGTTCAAAACCTTGTTAAAATTTCATGTGATAGACTAGATTCATTAGTGTTTCAAAAAAAAATCATAGTAGTAGGATATCTAGAATCACTTATAGAAACACAATCACAATATAGAAACAACATTTATCCTGGGAAACCCTCAAGGGGAAGAAAACCCAACAAAATTTCCTATGTATAAGATGTATAAAAGACAATGCCAAAAACAGGTGTTCTCCTCCTTCTGTTCTGTCTCTCTTTCTCTCTCCTATGTTCTACTCAAGTGAGTGAGTCTGTCTTCAAATAAGAACCATAACTCCTCTATTTATACACAATGATTCAACTGAATTTTACCCTAGACAAGTCGGCCCCACTAAACTGTCTGGGACGACTTCACCTAGGAAGACTCAAAACAATATATTATATTATTTATTAGGGTGATAAAGACCCAACACAAAGTGGAGGATTTACCTCATGACTCTATGATGACCAAATACAATAGTAACACCCCATCAGAGGAATAATAACATCTCCATTGGGTTACATCAATAAAATACATTTAGAATATCCTTTGAAGTTACAATATTTCAACACTCCCCCTTAACAAGAAGGTTATTCTACTGACAACATCATCAGACTATAGGAGAACAGAGAGACAATAATTACAACAATACATCAAGGTAATACATCTATATGTCACATGTAGTTTTAACAATCAGTAACTAGAACAATTACTCTTCATCTTCTGCATCACATGATCACATGATCCTCTTGCAGCAACGCTTTGATCTTTCGATCCTTCGTAGCAACACATCTATCTTCTTGATCCTTTGCAGTACTTTGATCCTCTATGGCAGCACTTCAATATTATCGATCGTTTGTAGAAGCAGTTTGATCTTCTCGATCCTTTGCAACAACACTTCGATCTTGTCAATCCTTTGCAATAACACTTCGATCTTCTGCAGTATCACTTCGATATTCTTGACCCTTGTAGCAGTACTTTGATCCTTTCGACCCTTTTTGCAACTGTACTTTGATCCTTTTGATCCTTTGCAGTCATACTTCGATCCTCTCAATCCTTTGTGACTATGATTTTATCTACTTGACCCTTTTATGCTTTACTTCAATCCACTTGATCCTTTACCTCCACGCTACCTGCAGTACGCATGATCTATTTGCGGGATGATCAATCCTAACCACTTTAGGACTTGAGTCTAAGGACGATGCAATCCTCCATCAGCATGATCCATGAAATTGATCAGCTAAATCGTCTACATCTAAATGTTGATCTTGACCACACCTAGTGCCGGCCCTATTGTTTGTGAGGACTAATCATAGACCATACATACCACACAAGTTAGGACCACTCCCAAGTGAGTTTTATACTATGGTATCTACACTTATGTGTAGGAATACTCTTCCAAGCAAGAGTATTGTATGCAAAGCATATCTCGACCGCATACAAATGGCATCCCATTGTAGAACATCCATACCACACAGGTTAGGACCACTCCCAAGTGAGTGTTATACTATGATGTCTGTAAGGACTATTCATAGAGAATCCATACCACTGAGGTTAGGACCACTCCTAAGAGAGTGTTATTCTATGGCATCTACATATGAATGTAGGAATACTCTCCATACAAGAGTTATTCCATAAAGCAGATCTCGACTGCATACACAATTACAGTCCTGTTATCCATGAGGACTCATTGTAGACCATCCATACCAATAAGGTTAGGACCACTCCTGAATGAGTATTATTCTATGATATCCAAAACTAAATGTGGGTACTCTCCATTTGATAGTAACATATGCAGGGCCATCCTTAGCTAGTAAGGACCACTCCCATGCATAGAGTGTTACACCTACCATCCTCAAGAGAGGATACTATCGTCCAAAAGTGCATGTGGGTAATCTCTATGTGAGAGTAGCATCTACAAGGCCATCCTTATCTAGTAAGGACCATTCTCATGTATAGCATGGTATACCTTCCATCCTCAAGACAGGATACCATCATCCACAAATAAATGCCATACCATCACTGTCATATATCATCAATGGCACTCTCATCATTTCTCCACCTTTCCTGGGAAGTTCCATACTATGAACCTACTCCCCCTTTGTCTGAGGAGGGTTCATGCCTTCGACCTGATCTTTCTTTTCGAGGAAGGTCGATATATTCATCATTTGTAGCCCCATCACTATTCATCCTTGCGAGGAAAGTCCTTTCGAACTACACCAAGGTTATCATGAAAATATTTAAACTTCACTTGAGATAGAGGCTTGGTCAGTACATCAACAACTTGATCATCGATACTCACATACTGGAGCTTGATAGCTCCCTTTTGTACCATAGCCCTTATATAAAAGTATCATATTTCTATGTGCTTCGATTTTTCATCGAACACCAAATTCTTTGTCATATTTATACAACTTTGGTTGTCACAGAGAATTATTGTGGTGTCCAAATCCATGTCAAATAATCCTGACATCAGCTTTCAAAGCCATATCTCTTCATAACAAGCGTAGAAAGCTACAATGTACTCTGCTTCAGTCGTACTGAGAGAAACACTGGACTGTTTCTTATTAAACCATGAGATCATGGCAGATCCCAGACAATAACATCCACCTGAGGTGATTTTCCTATCTGCGACAATTCCTACCAATCTGAATCTATATATCCATACAATTTGTAGTCATGATCTCTCCCATAGTAAAGTCCCAAATCAATCGTACCTTTTAGGTACATCATCACATGCTTTTCAACTATCAAGTGAACTTGTCTAGGTTTAACTAGATACTAACTCAAATTGTTCATAGAAAAGCATATATCTGGCCTTGTGTTCATCAGAAACATTAATGACCCAATAATCTCTTTGTAGTGATTCATGTCCACTAGCTCGGATGTCTCATCAGACAACAACTTCAAGTTGGTTTCCATGGGTGTGGCCATGGCTTTACAATCCAACATACCAAATATTTTCAATATTTCTACTACATATTTTCCATGATTCAGAACGATTCCTTCTAGGCTCTGCCACACTTCCATCCCTAGAAAATAATGCATCAATCCAAGATCTTTCATCTTGAATTCTTCAGCTAGCTTCTTCTTGTAATCCTTAAACTGTTTCTCATTTCCAGTCAGAAATAGATCATCCACATACAACAATAGTATGATTGGTTCATCATCCATAATCTTCATATAAAGATTAGGATCAGCTTTACTCTTGGTAAATCCCATGCTTGTCAAGAAGCTATCTATTCTTCCATACCAAGATCTGGGAGCTTGCTTAAGTCCATACAGATCCTTTTTCAACTTGCATACATGAGTCATTTTGTCTTCGACTTCAAATCCTTATGGATGTTCAATGTAAAACTCTTCCTCAATCACACCATCAAGGAAGGTTTCCTTCACATCCATCTAGTGTAAGTCCCACTTCATCATGGAGGCAAGTGCCATGATAGTTCTAATGGAAGTGTACCTCTCTACTGGAGAAAATGTCTCTTCATAATCGATCCTCTCTTTTTGAGAGAATCCTCTAGCCACAAATCTTGCTTTGTACTTTTTAGTACTTCCATTGGCAGCAGGTTTTATCTTGTAGATCCATTTCGAATATACCACACTCTTGTTTTCTGGTTTGGAAACAATATCCCAAACATCATTCTTCATGATCAACTGGTATTCTTCTGTCATTGATTCAACCCATTCTTTATTCCATGCAAATTTCTCATAGATGGTGGGTTCTTGATTTACAAGATCACACATCAAAGCTACATAACTGGAATATGGCTTTGATCTTTTGTTGGTTCTTGTGGAGCCTTCTATAGCTCCATATCTTTCTTCTTCTTGTATGATTTCTCTTACCCAAGCAGGTTTTGTCTTTCAAGAGATATCCATAGTAGGGGGCTCCTGAGGCTCTAACATGTCATGATCTTCTGATGCTACTATTTCAAGAGATGGTTCAACTTCCGCCCTTCTGGGAGGTAAATCCTCTTCATGTACTTCTTCATGATGACACCTTCTAGACTTCTTAAGAGCTATCTCTTCATCAAATGTTACATCCCTACTAATCTCGATATGATGGAATCCTGAAATGTATATCCTGGAGGATTTGGAGACTTCACAGTATCCTACAAATATTCCCTTCTTTCTAGAAGGATCCAATTTGGTTCTCTTCTCTTTCGGAATATGTACATATACTTGGTAACCAAATATCTTGAGATGGATTACTTCAAGTTTCTTTCCGGTATACATTTCTTCAGGAGTCTTGAATCCAAGAGAATTGTGAGATAATCTATTTTGCACATATACGGTTGTTCTTGCTGCTTCAGCCCATAGGTGCATAGGGATTTCTTGGTCATGAATCATGGTATTTACTTCTTCCATGATAGTTCTATTCTTTCTTTCTACAACACCATTTTTTTTGGGGTTCTATGGAGTGGTTGGTTCCCTCTTGATTCTTGCCTCCTTATAGAATGCTTCAAATTCCTTTGTAGTGTATTCTCCACCATTATCTGATCTCAGTGTCTTGATTCTCTTTTCTGAGTGGTTCTCTATCAAGGCTTTGAATTCCTTGAATTTCCCGAACACCTCACTCTTATTCTTCAAGAAGTATATACAAGTATTTCTTGAATAGTCATCAATAAATGTGACATAGTACTCATATCCACTCAAGGATATGGAGGGCATAGGACCACATACATCAGAATGGATTAGTTCCAACGTACCTTTGGTATTTGTTTCACTTTTAAGAAAGATATTCTTGATGTTCTTTTTCTTTGCACATCCCTTGTAGGTTCCCTCATGTTCGGTCTTCAAATCTGGTAACCCTGTTACCACCTTTCTCACATAGGGCAATGCTTTGTAGTTGATGTGAGCAAGTCTTCTATGCCACATTTCACTTGAGCTGGTAGTCTCATGGAAAAGGGATATATTTGGATGTCCTTTGAGTTTGTATAGTCCTACTTCTTCTTCTCCAATGACTACAACATCTTCAAGTGTCTTTCTTTTGGGCCACATAAGTACTTGTCGATCTATAAAAGCAGATATGGAAAGCAGGTTCTTTTTCAAACCTAGTACATACAATAATTCCTTCATCTTCATGGAAGTCCCAGAGTCAAGATTGTAGCTTGATTCACCAATACCTTTGATGGGATATTGATAGTCATCTCCCAATGTGATCCGTCGGACCTCAACTTTAGTGCATTAAAAGTTTGTTGTAAAAGAATGCATGCAACAGGTTACTTAAAGGAACATCATTAACAGAAATTATATGCTTAGAACAGGAATGAAAAACAAGACTGAAAAACAGATGCCAAGCAGAAAACACAGAACCAGAGTCGCAAACAGAATTTGATAATGGAGTTCACCCCCTCCACTGGGCTATGTCTCTGGGTCCCTCTCCAATAGGAACCGATCCAATTAATCCCTCAAAGTGGTACAAATGGTTTTGGACTAATCACAGAAACTAGACATTAACAGTAAAGTCTTCAAGACCTCCTCTCTGAAAGTTACAAACACTGGACTTCAACAGACAAAAAAATCCAAGTTATAACTGAGGATAGTCGAATTCAAAAGCATGTGGATAGTTTTACAGCAAACTCTCCAAGACTGCGTTCTCCATGAATTGAGTCCCCCCTTCTGGGCGTCAGCTTCCCTTATTTAAGCCTCATTTTCGCCGTTACAAATGAGCCGAAATGCCAAAGAGAATGCGACTGTTCACATCCCCTGCCAAATTCCAACTCATCATCATAGCAGGCTGTTCATCTCCTTATCGACGTTACAATCATATGGTAAAAGCTGAACCAGAGAACCAAAAACATTGCTAATGCGTCTGTTCCATTCCCTGAAACGCGGCATCAAGACTATGTACCAAACTGCAAAACCATTTTGAAAATGTCCCTGCGTGAATGCATTGCTGAGTATTTGAATCGGAAGCTTTAGTCATCTGTTCTTCTACCATTGCGGAAGAGTGATACGCAACAGGCTCCGACGAACTCTATCTCAATCGGCGGTCATTTGGTTTTTGAGCCGGAAGTTTTAGTCACTTTGGTTTCCGTAATTGTGGATGGGAAGTCTCTAAGTCTTTCGCAGTTGTGGCTCATTTATCACTTTTGACTTCCGATCCGTTCCGAACGAACCGTTGCAGCTGCCGAATCGCTTTCGACTTCTGATCCGTTTCGAACGTCTTTAAGTTTCCACCGTTGCGGCTGCCGAATAGATTTTGACTTTCGATCCATTCCGAACGTCTTTAAGTTTTCACCGTTGCGGAAGGGAAAAGGCTTGCGAGCCCCACCGTTTTGGAAGGGGAAATGCTTCCGACCTCTGATGTTGCGGAAGGAGATCTCTTCCGACCTCCGATGTTGCGGAAGGAGATCTCTTCCGACCTCCGATGTTGGGAAAGGAGATCTCTTTTGACCTCTGATCTGTGTATTTTTTCCGTTCATTAAGCTTCCAACCGTCATTTCTGAACCATGTACCATATTGTATCTTTAAAGAGGAATAATCCACCGGATCAATCCTCCCCATTCGAGAGCTTTTGGACCACCAAAAGCCTGAATTATTCTGCAATTAAGTGAGGGTAAAATTCCCTCACTTTACCAATCTCCATCCATCTTGCTTTGCTAGGATGCATTCCTTTCAGCCCCACTCGAAGGTACTCAACATTCCCCCTTCATGAAGTCCTTACATTTCTATCAAGAATAACATCATCCTGCAACTCTCTCATATATTCAGGTGCCAAATCATCAATTGAAGGAATCTGTATATTAATTTCCTCATCCATGATCATAGGAGGCTCATACAATTTAAGATTCTCAACATTGACAACTGAATAAATTTGCATGTATGGAGGTAAATTCAAGCGAAAAGCATTAGTACCGATATTTTCCAAGATCTCAAAAAGACCATACCTGATAGGCTTAATCTTTTTACCTTCACCTTTCATTCTTTCTTTGGTGATGTGTAACCAAACTCTGTCACCAACCTAAAATTGATGATCAATTCGATGCTTGTCATGCCTGGCTTTGTACTTGGCCTGGCTCTTCTCCAACTGTTCTTGAACTGCCTGCTGCACCACTTGGATTCTCTGAATGAACCTTAGAGCTTTATCTGCATCATGATGTCCATCCACTACATCTTTTCCAAATGGGAAGTCCATTGGTGTTTTCGGCAGATAACCCAAACACGTTTCAAAAGGAGATCTTTTCATGGAAGAATGAACTGCATGATTGTAAACATGCTGTATATACTACAACTGCTCATCCCAAAGTTTAGGATGTTTACTACAATATCCTCTGAGCAGCTGTTCACTACCTCTGTTTTCCCATCGGTCTGTGGATGAAAAGTTGTACTTTTCTTAAGTTTGGTATCCATAAGCTCCCATAAAGTTGACTAGAATTTTCCCAAGAACCGGGAATCTCGATCAGATACAATAGACATGGGTAGCCCAAAGTGTACCCAAACATTTTGAAAGAATAAAAGAGCTTTTTGGTCAGCAGTGATCTGCTTGTGACATGGCATTAAGATACACATTTTGCTGAACCTATCCACAACAACATATAGGTAATCATGCCCTTTCCTAGACATAGGTAGTCCTCCTACAAAGTCCATAGAAATAATTTCCCAAGGACGAGAAGAAACTGGAAGAGGAGTGTACAAACCCAATTTCCTATTTCTAGGCTTACTTGTTGCACACATAACACAACCTCTTATATATTTAGCTACAGTTTCTTGCATTTGAGGCCAATAACAATGATTTTGTAATACAGACAATGTTTTACCTACTCCAAAATGTTCTGCAATCAATGGACTATGTGCCTCTCGGATCACATTCACTCTTTCTTTCTCTGGAATACAGAGTTTACCGAGATGATACAAGAGTTGTTCATGCACAAAATAGTTCTCTTCCTGTTTACCATGTATTAGTGATGCATATACTTTATTAAAATCTTTATCTTCTGCATACTGTTCAATATAACTTTCATGTGTTAATGAACTGTTCTGAAGAATGATTGAAGCATTCATAGGTGGCCTTGATAACATGTCTGCTACTTGATTATGAATTCCCTTTTTGTACTTAATTACGAGATGAAATTGTTGTAAGAACCCCATCCATCTTAAATGCCTACTTTGTTGTATTTTAGTTTGAGATTGTAAATATTGAAGTGGCTGATGATTAGTATGTATAACTGTTTCTTTTCCCATAATATAATGTTTCCACTTCTTCACACTCTGTACTAAAGCATACAACTCTTTGTCATAAGTCAGATAGTTACTTACCACAGTAGAGAACGTTTCTGAATGGTAACATACTAGCTTCCTCCCTTGCATCAAAACGGCTCCCATGGCAAACCCGCTGGCATCAGTTTCGATCTCAAATGGCTGCTGCAAATTTGGCAATGTCAGAACTGGTGCTGTGCTAAGCTTTTCCTTCAAAGTGTCGAAGGCTCTCTAATGCTTGCCTCCCCACTGGAAAATTTCTTTAATGCTTGTCAACGCATGTAATGGAGCAGCAATGGAAGAAAACCCAGAAATGAATTTCCTCCAATACTAAACCGCACCCATAAAACTTCTGATTTCAATAACGGTGTTAGGCTGTGGCCAGTTTACAATGACAGCAACCTTGGCTGGTTCCACTCGCAGGTGGCCTCCACCAATAATATGGCCTAGATATACTAACGAAGTTTTAGCAAATTCACATTTAGAAATTTTTACATAAAGCTTTTCCTTTCTTAGTAGATCTAAAATTGTCTTCACATGTACAACATGCTCTTCCCAAGTGTTGCTAAACACAAGGATATCATCTAGATACACAATTACAAAATCATCAATGAATGAATGAAAGACATCATTCATGACCCGCATGAAAGTAGCAGGAGCGTTACATAGCCTAAAAGGCATTACACGGAATTCATACAAACCCTGTTTCGTTTTAAAAGCTGTTTTCCAAGCATCATGCTCAGCAACACGGATTTGATGATACCCACTACACAGATCCAATTTTGTAAAGTAATTTGCATGTTTCAACTGATCAAGCAAATCATCAATACGAGGAAGAGGATACCTGTTTTTAATGGTGATTTTGTTAAGGGCCCTGTAGTCGATACACATCCTCCACGACCCATCCTTCTTCGGAACCAAGACTATAGGAGAGCCACAAGGAGAAGTGCTGGGCTGGATGACTCCCTTCTCAATCAACTCCTGAACCTGCTTCTTGATTTCCTCGTTCTGCATTACAGACATCTGGTACATGGCTATGTTCGGGAGTGGCACATCCTGCTGCAAATGTATCTCATGCTGAATCTCTCTCTTTGGTGGTAACCCCTTCAGATCTTGAAACAAATCATCATACTCAGAAATGATGTCAATCAGTTCAGATTTATGCTTAGGGTCACATTCTTCAAAAGATTTAGATACTTCATCATTTTTCATTTTAACCATCATCAATACAAAATTCTTACTAGCATTTACCAACCTCTTCATTTGTCCTGCAGAGACTATTGCTAGATTGGTTTTCATCTTATGTGCTCATACAATATATTCCATACCTTCTTTAAAAAGATGATACTTATTCTGCTCTCTATAAAAGACTGCTTTCCGGTCATACAAATATGGACTCCCAAGTACAATTCCACAAATTTCAAGTGGTACTACATCCAATTCTACCTCATCCCTAAACTTTTTAGTAATTGCAAATTTTAATACACGTTTCTTTGTAACTTGCAATCGTGTATCATTAGTAACCCAACCTAGAGGATAGGGCTTTTCATGAGGTATAGTAACTAAATGCAATTTCTTAACCACTTCTTCTGATATCAGATTTACTTGTGAACCACTATCAAACAATGTATCAATCTTTGTATGATTTGCAATGACACGAACATGAAACAGTGCACTTCTATCTTTATCATTTTGCTTAGAAGTAGATGGCAGACTTGTACTTTCACTAGAACTTGGTTGTGCATCAATGGGAAGTGAGAAACTTTTATCCTTGCCTTGGATTCCGACAGCTGTAACCTTTGTTTCATCACCTGAGTCGGATCCCAAGTCTTGAATAATGGCTGCAGTAGCTTTTGCTTTTTCTTTATCTTTGTTTCCTCCGTACTTCTTTGGCCTTAACTCCGGATGAAGTTTCCAACACTTAGAGACTTCATGTCCCTTCTGACAATGAGAACACGTAGGCTTTTCACCCTCTTTCTTAACAGTAGCCATCTTCTTTTTCCCCTTATCTTGACCTTTCGATTTGCTGTCAAATTTAAATGACTTCTTCACAAAAGTATCATTAGCATGCTTCCCCTGGCTTCTAAATGGGTAGCTTGAACACATACATCATCCAAATTACTGGGATTAAACATCAACAAGGTGTGTTTCAAATAAGAATGCATGCCACCAATGTACTTAAGAAG
This sequence comes from Pseudotsuga menziesii, assembly GCA_001517045.1. NCBI lineage: Eukaryota > Viridiplantae > Streptophyta > Pinopsida > Pinales > Pinaceae > Pseudotsuga > Pseudotsuga menziesii. The sequence continues at coordinate 173,401 of LPNX010583108.1, read as the reverse complement.
AGTTTCCTGTGTATCTAACAAAACATTCAATGCAATAGCCCTCTTTCTGAATTCATGAGTATAATCTTGAATGCTTTGTCCTTTAGCTTGTCTAAACATTTGCCAATTCATAGTTAATTGCTACATGTGACCTAAAGGATAAAATTGCTTCCTTAATACTTCAATGAACTCATTCCAAACTGAAATAATTTTACCATTCTTTCGAAGATCTTGCTAAATCTTGCTCTCCCACCAAGTAAGAGCCATTCCACTCATCCTCAAAGTGGCCAATTGAATCCTGGAAGGGTCATCATTAATGCCCTGCACCCTGCAATATACTTCAAGCTGCTTGATCCAATTGTCTAATTTTTCAATCTACATCTCCATTATAAATAGGTAATTCAAATTTTACATCCAATTTGAAATAAGGCATATTAGGACTTGCATTATTTGAATGAGAAGTATGAGAAGAAGAAAAAGTCTGATTAGTGTCAGGAGGATCACCATCAGAGTCCTACTCCTTTACCCTTTTCTTCCTTATTCACTTCTGCATCTCTGGATGAAGATCCTTCTTCTTTCTTCTTCCTTTCTGCTCGCTCATCGAGTAAAATTTCCATCATGGCTTTCATGCTCATAAAAGCCTCCAGAAACTCAGTTTCAGAAACGACAGGTTTTTCCCGTTCGGTATGTCCTTCTTCTTCCCCTTGTGGAGAAGACATGGTTCTTGAGAATGTTCTCCTGGAGCCAATCTCAGGATCTCCTTCAACTAATTCTCCTTCACCAACCTTTAACCTGGACCTGGTAAGCATTCACAAACTTGCACAACAGTCAACCAGATCTGATACCAAAATATGATCCATCGGACCTCAACTTTAGTGCATTAAAATTTTGTTGTAAAAGAATGCGTGCAACAGGTTACTTAAAGGAACAACATTAACAGAAATTATATGCTCAGAACAGGAATGAAAAACAAGACTGAAAAACAGATGCCAAGCAGAAAACACAGAACCAGAGTCACAAACAGAAGTTGATAACGGAGTTCACCCCCTCCATTGGGCTACGTCTCCGGGTCCCTCTCTGATAGGAACTGATCCAATTAATCTCTCAAAGTGGTACAAATGGTTCTGGACTAATCACATAAACTGGACATTAACAGTAAAGTCTTCAAGACCTCCTCTCTGAAAGTTACAAAAAATGGACTTCAACAGACAAAAGAAGCCAAGTTATAACTAAGGATAGTCAACTTCAAAAGCATGTGGATAGTTTTACAGCAAACTCTCCAAGCCTGCGTTCTCCATGAACTGAGTCCCCCCTTTTGGGTGCCAGCTTCCCTTATTTAAGCCTCATTTTTGCCGTTACAAATGAGCCGAAGTGCTAAAGAGAATGCGACTGTTCACATCCCCCTCCAAATTCCAACTCGTCATCATAGCAGGCTGTTCATCTCCTTATCGACGTTACAATCATATGGTAAAAGCTGAACCAGAGAACCAAAAATGTTGCCAATGCGCCTGTTCCATTCCCTGAAATGCGGCATCAAGACTATGTACCAAACTGCAAAACCATTTTGAAAATGTCCCCGCGTGAACGCATTGCTGAGTATTTGAATCAGAAGCTTTAGTCATCTGTTCTTCCGCCGTTGCGGAAGAGTGATACGCAACAGGCTCCGATGAACTCTATCTCAATCGGCGGTCATTTGGTTTTCGAGCCGAAAGTTTTAGTCACTTTGGTTTCCGCAGTTGTGGATGGGAAGTCTCTAAGTCTTCCGCAGTTGTGGCTCATTTATCGCTTCCAAATTCCGATCCGTTTCGGATGTCTTTAAGTTTCCGCCGTTGCAGCTACCGAATCGCTTCTGACTTCCGATCCGTTCCAAACGTCTTTAAGTTTCTGTCGTTGCGGCTGCCGAATCGCTTCCAACTTCCAATCTGTTTCGAACGTCTTTAAGTTTCCACCGTTGCGGAAGGGAAAAGGCTTGCGAGCCCCGCCGTTTCGGAAGGGGAAATGCTTCCGACCTCCGATGTTGTGGAAGGATATCTCTTCCAACCTTTGATGTTGCGGAAGGAGATCTCTTTCGATCTCCTATCTGTGTATTTTTGCCGTTCATTAAGCTTCCAATCGTCGTTTCTGAACCATGTACCATATTGTATCTTTAAAGAGGAATAATCCACCAGATCACAATGATATCTTATGGGGAGAGTTCTTCTCTTCAAGTTTTGATAGAGTTTTCTTCTTTCCTATCATGTGCTTAGAGGCACCACTATCAATAATCCATGTATCTTCTCCATGTGCTACAGACCCAGCGAGTGTAGAGAATAACACATATTCTTCTACATCTTCACCTCTAGTTTTCTTTCGAGGTCTTTCTTCATCCTCATCTTTAGCTAGATGAGCATGATGTCTTTTGTTGTTGTTCTTCTTCTTTGGTGATGGAAATTCTCTAGAAAGATGTCCTATCTTATTACAGTTGTATCATTGATACTTTGAGTAATCCTTCTTATTCTTCTTCTTCTGGAATTTATTCTTTGAAGGATTATGATTACTCTTCTTGAAGTTTTATTGTTTTCTTCCTTTAGTATGTGTAGCTAGGTCCTGATCATATTCTCTGAGGAGAGCTTCTATATTGGCTACCCTAGCTTCTTCTTATATGCAATATTTCCATACTATGTCAAAATTCATACTTTCTTTTCTGGCACACAGAGTCTGAATGAATGAGTCCCAAGGTCTAGTGAGACCATTGAGAGAATTCATAACTAGCTCATCCTCATCTAGGGAGTGGGCCAATAACAATTTTTTCTCCTTGAACTGGGAGACCCTTGTGAAGTAATCTTGAATATATTCTCCTTTGCTCATCTTGGTGCCCTTCAGTTAAGCTCTTAGATTCATATTTCTGTTGATGTTCCTTCCCTCGTACATTTTGGAAATCACATCATACATTTTCTTAGGTTTCTTCTTAGATGACACTTGATGGATCAAGTGATCCGTAATAGAATCAACAATGATCCTCATTTCCTTGATTAGGTCTTGTTCATGCTTCTCCTTAGCTTCATCTTCTTCAGGTTCTGCAATCTCATCCTTGATGTAATTCTCAAGGCCATTCTCTTTCAGAATGAGACCAATCCTATACTTCCAATCCAGGAAGTTTTCTATGCCTTCCAATTTGTCCTCAAGCTTAGTGATTGGGGCCATCTTGTCCAATAGGTCACAAAAAAATGAAATTGATCAAAATAGGAGGCTGACCTTACCAGTAGATGTGCTTGAGGGAGGCGAGTTGGTTGATCCAACTGCTTCTTGGAGATCCCAAATCTTCAGTCTTAAAATCCTACTTGCGAGGTTCCAACACTGCAGTTTTCTGGTTCACTGCCAAACTAGGGTTTGTCTTTACTAGAGATCCAACCACCCAAAAATTTCGATCTAGGGATCAATAGATGCGCTCTAGGAGGGGGGAAATTTCTATGCAAGTAGATATTAGAAACTTCAATTTTGTAGAAACCCTAATTTCTTCTTGAAAGGGAGGAGAGAGAATTTCACCTTGTGAAAGATGCTCTAATCAGGTTAGCTCTGATACCATGTTAAGATTTCATATGCTAGACTAGATTCATTAGTGTTTCAAAACAAAATCATAGCAGCAGCATATCCATAATCACTGATAGAAACACAATCACAATATAGACACAACATTTATTCTGGGAAACCCTCAAGGGGGAAAAAACCCAACAAAACTTCCTCTATATAAGATTTATAAAATACAACCCAAAAAACAAGTGTTCTCCTCCTTTTGTTATGTCTCTCTCTGTCTCTCCTATGCGCTACTCAAGTGAGTGAGTATGTGTTCAAATAAGAACCATAGCTCCTTTATTTATACACAATGAGTCAACTGAATTTTACCCTAGACAAGTCAGCCCCACTAAATTGTATGGGCTGACTTCACCTAGGAAGACTCAAAACAATATATTATATTATTTATTAGGGTGCTAAAGACCTGACACAAAGTGGAGGCTTTACCTCATGACTCTATGATGACTAAATACAATAGTAACACCCCACTAGAGTAATAATAACATCTCCCTTGGGTTACATCAATAAAATACATTTAGAATATCCTTTGATGTTACAATATTTCAAAAAACCTCTATATTTTTCTTTGCTCCATTTTACATTTGAAAGATATATGGATGTGATCATCCTTCCTTGACTACACCAATAATAATAGATCATATTGAATGAGTACCCAAAAACTTGGAAAAAAATCATACAGGGAATCCATTAGATCTTGGGAATTTGTCCACTTGTAGTTTATGGATGGCCCTCTTGAGTTCATTTATAGTAAACGCTACTATCAGTGTGATAATATTCTCCTCATTCATCCTTCCAATCAGGATGTATGGTATAGTTTTTGAATTGGAAAATTGGAAAATTTAGGAAATGGGGAATGGATTTAATATGCATGTACTACATTTTGGTATTGGTTATCAACATAAACATATGAAAAACAATAGCAAGGAAATGAGTGAATGAATAATTACATTTTAGGGTATTAAAGAATTTTTTTAATTCTTAGTTGAGATTGAGAATGGAGTGACCTAATTATAGAGAGAAATCACCTAAACTATATTGTTATTTTGGGTACTGAGAGGCTTCTTCTAACAATTTGACCACATATGCAGGCCTTTGGTATATTTACTGGACCTAGAATTTATATTAGAGTCGAAACCAAGTTGTTATTGTGGTCTTGCATATATTTGTTCTTTTCTTGATATAGGGAATGATGAACTACATATGTGTTGTTACTACTAAATGCTATTGTTATATATTTCTGCATGCAATCACAGTATAGTGAACATTGAAAACAACCTATGGTGATGTATTGAATTGGATAATATTGTCATGAGATGTGATCAGTCATTGTGAGGTCATGTGTATCACATGGTACCTATCTAGAGAAAAAGGTGCACTTGTAATGTCTATTTATAATTTTATTCCACTATGATAGGATGTAGGTTATTAATCATCCAACATTATTACTTTTGTTTGCTGCATGTTAAGGTAATGGGAAAGCCAATTGAGTAGGGACTAGGGAGCTATGGTACACGCATAAACACCATTGTTTTCCATTTGGATAAGGAGATACTCAACATGAAGGTATAGTCTTGTGTACCATGCTATAAAATGGGATGTGTGAGGAGACATTAATTTCTCAAAATCATTGACATGTGTTAAGCAATACACCATTCATGAGGTATTGGGATTCTATTTGTCATGTGAATCTAAGGACAATGTGGCATGTCACATTATTTGAAATCTTGTTGTTGTGTGACATATCACATGGTGTATCATTTAGAGCACACAACATGGGAGGGATATTGGGTGGTGATTCGTTAGGAGATCAATAAAGAGAAATTGGAATAACGATTTGTATCAAAGGTGTATTGCATGGTGAAATGACATTAAGTTGCAACAAAGGATTCTTTAAAGGTTGTATGTGTCACAAGTGTTAAATTTTTTCATCTTGTTAGCAGATTTATCATAGTGCATGTTTATCTTATCTACAATTTCTGGCATATCACCTACTCCAGGAATGTCGTGGCATGTATGACAATATTGAAGGAAATATTGAAGAGGAATCTTAAGCTGTTAGTAAGTTGTTGGTATTGCTACATGGAATAATCCTTTAGCTGTTTTCCTTATTCCATAAAAATTTGATGCCATGTTCACTCAGAATATGCAATTGCAAACTCAAGATGACAACCATAATGAATGTTGGGTGAGGGTTCCACACCAACTATGCATTTGGTGTCCTCGTAGGTTTATTCGACTCTGGTAACGATTTCGACTTCGGGTTCCTCTTCTACCACGGGAGCCTTCTTCTTCTGACGTTTAGACATCTTGGATTTTGAGGAATTTCCCTGTCATGTACATAAATTGGTTTTAGGTTCTGTTGGGTCATTTCCAGATAACATTCAAAATGGAAGCAACTGAATAAGCATTTTACCTCATCTATGCTAAACATGAGTGCAACTATGAAGAGTAAACAACAATGCTAAAAAAACTAAGTGTTCCCACATAAAATTAATCTACCGAAAAGGCTAAAACCAACTCTCGACCAACATTTGTAGATTTAACTTAGAAAAGCATGGGTTTTCTAAAACGACGAAAATCCTCCTCCTCTCGTCAACAAGAACACAGTCTCGAAACCCCCTCTCGGCACTACGACCTAAAAGCTATGCGGAAGAAAGAGGTGCCAAATCCCAAGTGAGGACACTGCACTGATAGCACACTTAACTCATAAACCATAAGAGGAAGCAACTTGTTGTAAACACGCTACTACCTAAGTATGCCACTGACTATGTAGTCCACAAAGAGGTAGTTAGACAAGTCTTTTTAGATGGAATAGGGAGCTTTCTGTTTGAACACAAGAAAGCAGCTTACCCTCCTTTGCCATTCAGGTTGGGAAGCTACAAGTTTACTAGGGTGAAGAAAGTTGACAAATTCGTGGAAGAATTGGGGAAATTCCATTTTGGGGAAATGAGTTTCCACAGGAATGATTCCCGAAATAAAGTGGCAGAGCACTGCAGAGAGGTGAATGTACATTTTGAATACACAAGCCACTGGGACAAAGAGGAATCCATTTTCCACAGTGCACAAAATATAACAGCCTTAAGAAGAAGGTTTAAGAAGAAAATCACCACCAAAGGAGGAAAAGGACAGGATGAGCAAGAAAAGGCAGAGGAGGAAGAAACTAGAAAAAGAAATGAAGATGCTAGGAGAATAGAACAAGAGGCCAAAAGCTGGCTCAAAGTTGAGGAGGAAGAAAATAGAAGAGCTGGAAAAGAAGCAACTAGAAAGGCAGAAGAAGCTGCCAAGAGCGAGGAAGAGGAAAAGAAAAGAAAGATGGATGAGGAGCTGAAGAAGCGGGAAGCAGAAAAGCTAAAGCTGACAGAGACAATGATAGAGCAATCAACTTCCGATACAACAGACAGTCAGGCTCAGGACTTGGAGAACCCTGATATTCAAAATCTTGAGGCAGCTGCTGGTAGCACAACAGGACGGGCTATGGCCCCCACCCTTAGGCTAATCCATTTTGAGCAGAAGAAAGGGGAGGAGGTACCATATTTCAACACTATCTTTTATGATAGGGAAAGGAAAAGGGTAGTGAAGAGGACCGAGAGAAAGGTCAAGATTGGGGGCAGTCCGGTAAAATGATAAATGATACAACTGTAGTATATGGGACAGACAAGGACCCCAGGTTCACTATCAGAGCGGGGGATACATTGATCCATGCTTTCTAGGAAAATGTAGATCGAATAATGACTAATCTTGAACAGTCAAAGAAGTCCTCTTCCCAGCTCAAAGGTACCCTGAGAAGAGAAAGAGAGGAAGATAATAGGCTGAAAAGAAAGTTTGAATACATACAACGAGAAATAAAGTCTTCAAAAGCTAAGCTTCAGTCCCTCCAAGTAGAGAAGAGATCTATGGAGGATGCCCAAGAAAGGCTGGAGAAAGTGCAGCAAGAATGTCAAGGGTTGAGGGTAGAAAAGGAGCAGCTGCTAGGAAGGATAGGGGAGTTGGAGCTACAGAAGGATACCTTGGAGGAATATGAGAGGCAATCTCAGGGGCAGAATGCAGAACTTAAAGAACATATTATCTCATTAACAGCAGCTCTAGAAGAGTCCAAGGAACAACATGTTAGTCTTCAGCCTTTCAAGGA
>LPNX010583108.1:144344-163829 GCA_001517045.1 Pseudotsuga menziesii | reverse complement strand
CTCAAAGATTTTCTGCTTACCTCAAGAGCTTCTCTGCAACTGATAAGCCTTCTGATAAAGTTATGATTGAGTATTATACCTCAGCTTTAGGTCCGAATTTGGCTATGTTCGNCTCAAAGATTTTCTGCTTACCTCAAGAGCTTCTCTGCAACTGATAAGCCTTCTGATAAAGTTATGATTGAGTATTATACCTCAGCTTTAGGTCCGAATTTGGATATGTTCGCAAAAGCTCAAGTTAATCCTACGTTAGCAGAGACTTATGAAGAAGCAGAAAGAGTAGAGGCTGAAAAGGAAAGTATAGAAGATTATCCCGACCAATCTAGAGAAAAAACTGTCGGGAAAAGAGCCTTATTGCTGTCTAAACCTAAAGAGGAGCAATCACATGATTTTGAGGGGATGTTAAAGATGATGCAAAATATTTCCAACAGAATAATAGATTTGGAGAAGGAAAAAGAAGCTCAGAAAGCTTATAAGCCTTATTACAAAAAAAGAGAAGATAACAACCAATGCAAGACCCCTCCACATGGTTCAACATCAATGAATTTGACAGAGGTAGGGAAGGATAATTTCTGCACTTTCCACCAACAACCCCATTCTGAAAAGAATTTTCCTCAATGGTTAAATTCAATGACATTGGTAATGAACCAACTCTTGGACTCTAAATTGACTGAGAACAGTGATGAAGGGGAAAAAGGTAATAAGACCATGGAAAAACAAGAAAATGATACCATGTTTTTATGGGATTGTGTCTCGCTATTTGATACAGAGAAAAGTACTCTTAAACGTGAGAACATACCAACGACAACAAAAGACATGGATTTGGTAAATAAAGGCAATACAATAATCTCAAAAATTAAGAAGTTGCAAGAGAATGTCAGGAAGCAGCCAAAGAACAAGGTTGAAGACAAAGTACCCGAAATTACCATTATCAGCCAAGATACGGAGCAGATCAACAAGCCTGCTAAACCTATGGAAGAACAAGTAGGTGTTAACAAAGAAAATACTGAAAAGCCTAGAGATCCAGAAGAAGAGATGCCCACTGAAAACCAACCTGTGGAGGAAGAGGTCGAATCAATTGGGGAAGAGAAAGCTAGAACCCCGCCTTTCCTTTTGACTCTGGAAATGCTGAATCATAAGGTGCATAATTGTTTGGTAGATTCTGGATCATCAGTGAATGTTATGCCACTCGCAGTTTGAAAAAAAATTAATGGGCAGCCAAAACCTACTGCTTGGGAAGTCACTCAACTAGACAGAACTAATGTCAAAGTAGTGGGATAAATGGAGAATGTTCTCATTCGTTTATCTGCAAATTACAAGATATGTCAATTTATTGATATCGTGGTGGCTGACATAACGAATGGAAATGGACTTATTCTGAACCGAGACTGGTCCGCAAGGTTAAAGGGGTATTTTACTTCAGATTGGTCACATTTATGGTTGCCTCATAAGGGGGTCCCAAATCAGATCAAAATTTTAAGGGAACCTTACATGAAGCACACTATCACTAAGTTGGAAGAAGGAAATGAATCTGCTAATTCTGTTTTGGGGAATTATCTTACGGATCTTGAACTAAGATATCATGCATCAGAAGAGGCCAGCAATATGACTGACACTTAGCCTGATCTCCTTCAATTTTCACAGGCTGATGGGAGTGATTGTAAATCAGTAAACATAGCTTCGATTTCAAAAATAGTAGAATTAGACCATGGTTAGGTATCTCATGTCTACAATCTAGCCTAGCCCCTTGACTCATGAGTTGATAGATTTTCAGGGGTGGGCACAATTTTATTTTATTTTTCTTTTGATTTGATGACCTTGTACATAAATAATCTGATGCAGTTTTACCTTGATTTACCGCTTTTATTTCTGGTTATTTTGGTTTGTTTTTGAATAAAAGAGGCAAACTTTTGGTTGCATGGAAAGCATCAGGGTTCTCAATTAACTGAAATATTTGGGAAAAGACTGTGCGTTTTATTTTGAAATGATAGAATTTCTTCTAGTAAGTAGTCTTCATAAGTGGATATGCACTCATTGAAGTCCTACTTAACCCCTAAAAATAACCCAGAATTAAGAGGCCTGGAATACTATTTCGAGGCTCCATCCATTTCAAATCTAATATGTCCTAGGGAGTGATAGCGAAAGACCCACGGAAAGGAAGAAAGGTAAATAGTTTATTATATATAAATGATCCCATTCCATCATTTCAAAAACCNAATCTAATATGTCCTAGGGAGTGATAGCGAAAGACCCACGGAAAGGAAGAAAGGTAAATAGTTTATTATATATAAATGATCCCATTCCATCATTTCAAAACCCTAAAGGCTGTTAAGAGTCAAAACTCCTAAGAGAAGCAATACATATCAAAGCAAAGTATCAGAAACATGAATATCAATCTGCTAAAAGTTCTTCTCCGTACGTGAGCTGAAAAGTAAATACATCTCTCACACAAAAGGACACTATGGATAGAAGAGCCTAAATAAAAATTCAGAAAGAAAAGCAGATGGAGGACTCATAAGAACAAAAGTTCAAAAGGGCACAAAAGTGCAATTGGCATGGGAATGAGGAACAAATGAATAGTTCTATTTACCATATGTTACGATCTTGTGGTGTCCAAGATAGAAACTACCCGAAGACANCACAAAAGTGCAATTGGCATGGGAATGAGGAACAAATGAATAGTTCTATTTACCATATGTTACGATCTTGTGGTGTCCAAGATAGAAACTACCCGAAGATAGAGGTAAAATAAAACTCACCTACTAAGCCTCAAAAGAGTTATCCGGACTTTAAATATTTTGCGTTTCCCTTCCCAAAGAATGGACTGACATCAATGATTTAAATGCATGTGTTTGCCCTCTTAGGAATACAAGCATCTAGAAGAATTCAAATTATGAGCTTAATGATTAAATAGTCTTTTACTGGGAGGAATTTGATTCAAAAAGCTGGGACTCANAATGATTTAAATGCATGTGTTTGCCCTCTTAGGAATACAAGCATCTAGAAGAATTCAAATTATGAGCTTAATGATTAAATAGTCTTTTACTGGGAGGAATTTGATTCAAAAAGATGGGACTCACTAGGTAGTTGCCAATTGTTGCAGCTGCAACATTTTCCCAAAATTCAAAATTTTTTTGGGACCCTCCTTTAATTTGTTTTTGCTCAGTTTTTGGTTTTGCTTGATGCTTGAATAAATATTACTTTTATGCGGGCAATGTTTTAATGTTTGAATTCATTTTTCCTCACCATCAAAAGTGTTTTGGACTTTTGAGTCGGGAGTCTAGTCATTTGTACATCCGCCATTGCGAAAAATAACAGGACATCAAGTCTGAGTCAAGTGTATTTGGTCTTCGAGGAATTCTTCTTTATTGGCGTNTTGGACTTTTGAGTCGGGAGTCTAGTCATTTGTACATCCGCCATTGCGAAAAATAACAGGACATCAAGTCTGAGTCAAGTGTATTTGGTCTTCGAGGAATTCTTCTTTATCGGCGTCTGTTTTGAGATCTCGTCGGAACCTTAGTCTATACGTCTTCCACCGTTGCGGAGAAGGTACTGCAAATTTTTCCGAGAGTTGTTTCATCCTTTTTCGATCCCCGCCATTCTGTTTCGCCGGTCCTTGGTTTTTTCAACTTTTGCCGTTGCGGCGTTGCGGAGAAGGTACTGCAAATTTTTCCGAGAGTTGTTTCATCCTTTTTCGATCCCCGCCATTCTGTTTCGCCGGTCCTTGGTTTTTTCAACTTTTGCCGTTGCGGCTCTAGAAATCCCTATGATTCCGATAGTTTGATTTATCTTGTCCACTTGATCGATGTTTTTCGCTTGATACATGTTAATTCTTATTCTGTTTTTCTTGTCTGTGGAACTTGGTTTCTTTTACAGGTTCGCCGTTGTGGCTCTCTAGCCATGTATTGACCCAAAGCCTTAATCTCGCGAGCTCCGATGCAAGTGTTGATTGGTTTCTCTGTCGATGCCATTGCGGGTTTCCTAGTTGCTTCAGCATCCACCGTTGCGGAGGCGATGTTGAGAAGATCGTCGACCCCTTAGTCTTTTTCCACCCAATGATCTTATTTTTCCCGCCGATTGCATGTTGACCGCGACGTATATATTTTGGGTTTGGGGGTTTATTATTTTATTGTATTTTGGTGATTTCTCCATGTTGTCATTTTCTCTNTTTTTCCCGCCGATTGCATGTTGACCGCGACGTATATATTTTGGGTTTGGGGGTTTATTATTTTATTGTATTTTGGTGATTTCTCCATGTTGTCATTTTCGCTCGAGTAGACCAAGGCTTTCACTGTCAGTACCTTCGCTCCTAGGTGGATCCACCTTGGAAATTTATCAGTTTTCCTCCACCAGTCGCCTAGCACAGTGCCAGGTAGGCCCTTATGCCCGTTTTACCGTTCCGTTTGATTGGTCGAACTATTTTTGTTGTCTCCGCGGTTAGTGGTTTCCTATGTTTTCCCATCCCGACCTGTATATATATTCGAGTTAAATAGTATGGCTGCCTGGTGGGGAATTTTTTGTATTTTGCTTGATGATGACTCTCGTGACCATTGAGGGTTTGCAGACCGCACTCAATTGCTGGGGAAACCGGTGCAGATGGCCGTTATGCTGTCCACACCAGTTTCCCCCTGTCTGCATGTGGCCGTCCGGGGAGGGAGTTTTCAAGGTTTTATTTCGAGATGGCGAGGTTTTTGTTTCATTGTATCATCGCCCTCGCTTTTATGAACCAGGGTCGCAACGTTGAAGGTGTTAAACTCGAATCCAAACCCTGAACCAGTTTAGGTTAGAATGCATTACCTAGTCAGGCCATGAGGCGAGCGTGTTCATAGCAAGTAGCTTCCTCTTATGGTTTATGATTTAAGTGCGTTATCAGTGCAGTGTCCTCACTTGGTATTTGGCACCTCTTTCTTTCGTGTAGCGTTTAGGTCGTAGCGCTGAGAGGGTGTTTCAAGACTGTGTTCTTGTTGATGAGAGGAGGAGGATTTTCGTCGTTTTAGAAAACCCATGCTTTTCTAAGTTAAATCTGCAAATGTTCGTCGAGAGCTGGTTTTAGCCTTTTCGACAGATTAATTTTATGCGGGAACACTTGATTTTTTGAGCATTGTTGTTTATTCTTCATAGCTGCACTCATGTTTAGCATAGATGAGGTAAAATGCTTATACAGTTTCCTCCATTTTGAATGTTATCTGGAAATGACCCAACAGAACCTAAAAGCAATTTCTGTACATGACAGGGAAATTCCTCAGAATCCAAGATGTCTAAATGTCAGAAGAAGAAGGCTCCCCTGGTAGAAGAGGAACCCGAATTCGAAATCGTTACCAGAGTCGAATACACCTACGAGGACACGAAATGCATAGTTTGTGTGGAATCCGAATATCAATGGGGGGGAATTTACATATTAATAACGCGTCGAGAAGTACCTGACATAGGTTTTGAAGAAGAAACCATCTATGCCAATCTAGAGAGATCTTCATTGATGAAAATTGCTACTAGACCTGAGCTTTTTCCATGCTCAGAGGTGATTGGGTGGATTTTGCCCAGGGCAGATGTAACCACCATGATTTTGGAAAATGTTGATAAACAGGGTTATGCTACTTATATCCCTAGGTATGTGGCACTGCCCTACCACTTACTAGAAGCACAGGTGTACTTGACTGAGGACNGATGTAACCACCATGATTTTGGAAAATGTTGATAAACAGGGTTATGCTACTTATATCCCTAGGTATGTGGCACTGCCCTACCACTTACTAGAAGCACAGGTGTACTTGACTAAGGACTCGCTGAAGGAAATTAAGATGGACCTAGTCGAGACACTGAAGAGGATGCTCATGCCTAGAAAGAACTTTAGAACTAGGCCAACCAGGGAATATGACACTGCAAATCTAAGAACCCCTTATAGGTTCATTTCTTTGATGCTGAACAAGATTTTCGGGAGGGCCCATGGTAAAAGCTTCAAATTGGAGTGGGTGCCTATCATTTTCTATGTTGCGACACAGGGGACAATGCTCAACTAGGAAAACATTGTGTCCAACAACCTCTCAGCCTGCATTGCTTCAGCATTAGGAGGGGTGTCCCAGAAGAGATTAGAGTTCTACATAAGCTCTATACTGATTGATTGCATACTGTGCAACCAACACTTCCCCAATCTGAGGTGTATCTGCGACCGGGAAAGAACACTAGCCTACTCAGCATACAAGCCACTGTGGGCCCACAAATACCACAGTCACTATAGGGAAGTGTGTGAGCACTTCATCATGCCACTATATACATTGATATTCTTAAAGGAGTGCAACTGTATGTCAGAGGAAGCATTGCAGGTGATTGAGGAATACGCAGACTACTATCTGATAGAGGATGGATTATATTTTAGAATGTTTGGATGCTCCAGAGAACCCTCACTACTGCCTAAGTATGCCATTGAATATGTAGTCAACAAAGAGGCAGTTAGACAAGTCTTTTTAGATGGCATAGGGAGCTTTCTGTTTGAACACAAGAAAGTAGCTTACCCTCCTTTTCCATTCAGGTTGGGAAGCTACAAGTTTACTAGGGTGAAGAAAGCTGACGAATTCATGGAAGAATTGGGGAAATTCCATTTTGGGGAAATGTGTTTCCACATGAATGATTCCCGAAATAAAGTGGCAGAGCACTGCAGAGAGGCAAATGTACATTTTGAATACATAAGCCACTGGGATAGAGAGGAATCCATTTTCTGTAGTGCACAAAATATAACATCCTTAAGAAGAAGGTTTAAGAAGAAAATCACCACCAAAGGCGGAAAAGGACAGGATGAGCAAGAAAAGGCAGAGGAGGAAGAAACTAGAAAAATAAATGAAGATTCTAGGAGACTAGCACAAGAGGCTGAAAGCTGGCTCAAAGGTGAGGAGGAAGAAAAGAGAAGAGCTACACAAGAAGCAGCTAGAAAGGCACAAGAAGCTACCAAGAGCGAGGAAGAGGAAAAGAAAAGAAAGATGGATGAGGAGCTGAAGAAGCGGGAAGCAGAAAAGCTAAAGCTGACAGAGACAGTGACAGAGCAATCAACTTTCAATACAGCAAACAGTCAGGCTAAGGACTTGGGGAACCCTGATATTCAAAATCCTGAGGCAGTTGCTGGCAGCACAACAGGACAGGCTATGGCCCCCACCCTCAGGCTAATCCTTTTTGAGTAGAAGAAAGGGGAGGAGGTACTAGATTTCAACACTATATTTTATGATAGGGAAAGGAAAAGGATAGTGAAGAGGACCGAGAGAAAGGTCAAGACTGGGGGGCATTCCGGTAAAATGATAAATGATACAACTGTAGTATATGGGACAGACAAGGACCCCAGGTTCACTATTAGAGTGGGGGCTGCATTAATCCATGCTTTCGAGGACAATGTAGATCGAATAATGACTGATCTTGAATAGTCAAAGAAGTCCTCTTCCCAACTCAAAGACACCCTGAGAAGAGAAAGAGATGAAAATAATAGGTTGAAAAGAAAGTCTGAAGACATACAACGAGAAATAAAGTCTTCAAAAGTTGAGCTCCAGTCCCTCCAAGTAGAGAAGAGATCTATGGAGGACGCCCAAGAAAGTCTGGAGAAAGTGCAACAAGAATGTCAAGGGTTGAGGGAAGAAAAGGAGCAGCTACTAGGAAGGATAGGGGAGTGGAGCTGCAGAAGGCTACATTGGAGGAATCTGAGAGGAAATCTCAAGGGCAGAATGCAGAACTTAAAGAACAGATTACCTCATTGACAACAACTCTAGAAGAGGCCAAGGAATAGCAGGTCAGTCTTCAGCCTTTCAAGGAGCACGTTCTGGCACAGAGAAGCAAGATGCACCAGCTGCAAGTGGCCATAGAGGAAGAGAGGTGCAAGGTTTTGCAGGCGGAAAATCGGCTGGAAGGGATTTTGGAAACCTCTTCATATTTTGTTGACAGATCACATGATATCTTAGAAGTCCTGACAAGAAGGATGGCAAGATTAGAAGCAAATGAAGAAATCCTTGCAGATCTACCATCGGAAGATCAACAAGCCCTAAGGCAAGACTATGATTTACTGGAGTTTGCCATAAACACGGCTGAGGAATTCAAGAAGGCTGTCAAGAAGACAAAGGGGGCTTGTGCAGAATTATTTAGGAGACTTTTGATCACTTATAATTGCTGCTAGGTTAAGGCTGAACAAAGAATGGATACCTTTCCAGACCACAGCCTATTTTTGGAGATTTTGCAAAGAAGATATCAAGAACATGAACAAAGGATACAGCACATTAAAGCTTTAAACGAGCAGACCCTAAGGAATGAAGTAGATCATTCCACGGTTAGTGTGCAGCTGTTAGAAGACCAACTTCGCCTGAGCGCAGCTAGAATAGAAGTCATAAGAAATCAAGCTACTAAATTCAAAATAAATATTTGTTTCCTAGAACCTTCTGAATTCGAAAGCATTGCCTCAGAGGCTTCAGCATGGAAGAAATTTTTGAATAATCAAGCGGGACCCTCCTCATAAGCATTTTATTCATTTTATTGTAATATATTGTAAATTTTATAAACACTTAATGAAAGAAAAATGTGGGAGGTGAAGAGTTGGGGAAGCCCAATAGTCATTTTATGGGTAACCCAACAGTTTTGTTCTTTTGTATAAATATAGAGAATCTAGACAAGAAGAGGGACTTTTTCCCAGTTATATTGGAAGACATATTGTAAGAAGAACTATTTCCTTTTGCAATAAATAATTACAGTTTTCCTGTTGGAGAAAGCTTTGTGGAATGTTCAAATGTTATGCTATGGATTTGTTGAAGAGGAACTATTTCGTTTTCAGCTTTGTGTCAATTAACTGTGAGATCGTTCTAACTCTTTGAACCTATGTTCTTGTATGAATGATCTCTGGTTTGTTTTATGAAAATTTCCACTATGAGTAATGAATGTTTTTCATAGACAATTGGCTATCTGGTTGTTCAAATATCTTTAAATGTTCATGTGTTTGAAAGAAGTATCGGCTACCTATGATTTTTTTTTTATAATGCATGCACAAAATACATTACTCATTAATAAGTGACAATCTTGCTCCCTAGGGATAGGTTAGGTAGTTAGTTTTAATTTCTTGCTGTGTGTGTGATTTAGATGCAAGAGAGCCTAAGACGAGAGGTAAGAACCTATGCATCACATTGTGAACACTCCTTGCATTCTCAATCAATCTGGATTTTAGATAGGCATTTGCATGTCATACTTAAAACTAAAAAATACAAAAATATATACGGTGGACCGGGCTGCAACCGGTAAAACCTATATTTTTGTTACTTGACCTACGGTAGCTGGACTGCAAACCGGATGGATTCCCTACACCAAACAATCATGGGCTAGTTGGGAACGTTGACTGGGGAGAATCTCTTGTTGTTGTTGCCTGCAAATTTCCAAGCCTCAACAGAAAGCTAAACCTCCTACATTTGATGGTGAGGTAAAGATGGGACAAGAAGTGGAAGCTTGGCTTCTTGGGATAAAAAAGTACTTTCAAGTGCAGGATTATTCAGTAAACATGAAGGCATGAGTTTCCATATTCAATCTTAATGGAAGAGCATCCATTTGGTGGGAACACTTCAAGCAAGTTAAGAGGATCAGTGAAATAAGGATGAAGTGGAAACAATTCAAGAAGTATTTCAGGCAAAAATACCTCCCTAACAGTAATTATGATGACAATATTAAGGAGTTCCATGAGTTGATATTGGGACAACAGACCATGGATGAATATGCAAACAAGTTTTTGGAACTGTTGAGGTATGTTTGGTACATCAGAGATAAAAAAGTGAAGGTCCAGCGGTTTCTAAGTGGATTGCCTCAAGCCTACAAAGATAGAATTGAGTTTTATGAACCGAGAACTCTTGAAGAAGCCATAAGGAAGGCCAAGTATTGCTATGAGCAAAGCAAAGGTAAAACTGATTACCATAAGGCATGGAAGGACAAGAATGAAAATTTTGACCAAAGGAAGAAAGGTTTCAAACCTTCTAGATTCAAGAATCAGCAAAAGCAGCCATCCCAAGCTGCGAGTAATCCAGTTGGAGTGACAGGTGGAAAGCCTAAAGATCCACCACATAATAGAGGACCACTTCAATGTTGGATATGTGGAGGGACCCACATGCACAGGACTTTCCCACTCAATAATGAGAGTGCAAGGCCAGCTTATAACATTCAAGAAGCAAAAATAGTGGGTCAAGTAGCAAGCGCAATCCCTAGAATTTATGCAGCACTGGAGGACCACCAGGCAAATCACCAGTCAGGTGTGGTTGAAGTTGCAGGTAAGATTGTTGAACAATCTGTTTCTATTTTGATTGACCCTGGTTCTACTCACAGTTACATTACTCCTATAATAGTGGAGATTTGTGCTTTTAAAAAGGACAAGCATAGGAAACCTTGGCTGGTTCAGCTAGCCACGGGGACTAAGAGAAAGGTCAGTGAAGTGGTAGAGAAATGTCCATTGGTTATGAATGGATTGATCACTTGTGTAGATCTTAATGTTCTACCACTTGGTTCCTATGATGTTCTCATTGGAATGGATTGGTTAGAATCTCACTGAGTGAAGCTTGACTGTTATAACAAGACTTTTGAATGCACGGATGAGGAAGGAAACCCAGTAGTAGTGAAAGGTATTCCGAAGGTAATTTCAGTAAGGCAGGTTTCAGCAATGCAGTTGAAGAAGTTCTGTAGGAAAGTTTAACAGTTGCATGCAGCTCATATTCTGGAACCAATAGGGGATGAGAATCCTAGGTTGGAGGACTATCAGGTCTTACAGGAATTCAAGGATGTGTTTCCTAATGAAATTCCAGGGCTTCCTCCAAAGAGGGACATTGATTTCACCATTGAACTTGTGCTAGGAGTAGCACCAGTGTCCAAGACACCCTACAAGATGAGTACACCGGAGATGCTAGAGTTGAAGATGCAATTGCAAGAGTTGTTGGAAAATAAGTATATCTGACCGAGTGTGTTTCCTTGGGGAGCACCGGTTCTGTTGGTGAAGAAGAAAGATGGTACACTCAGGTTATGTATTGATTACAGACAGTTGAACAAGGTTACTGTGAAGAATAAATATCCTTTGACTAGAATTGATGACCTCTTTGATCAAATGAGAGGAGCAAAGGTATTTTCCAAGATTGACTTGAGGTCTGGTTACCATCAGGTGAGAATCAAGGATAAAGACATTCATAAGACAACCTTTAGGACAAGGTATGGACATTATGAGTTTGTAGTGGTACCATTTGGTCTCACAAATGCACCAGCTACATTTATGTGCCTTATGAACAACGTCTTCAACAAGTATTTGGACAAGTTTGTTCTTGTTTTCCTTGATGACATTCTTGTTTATTCTAAGAATGAGGAAGAACATGAAGAGCATTTGAGATTGACATTGCAAGTGCTTAGGGAACATCAGTTGTATGAAAAACTAAGCAAGTGTGACTTCTACAGAGATAGAATTCAGTATTTGGGTCACATTATCTCAGAAGAGGGTATATCAGTAGACCCTGAGAAGATTGAAGCCATTATGAATTGGCCTACTCCAAGAAATGTGATGGATGTAAGATCTTTTATGGGGCTTGCAGGATATTACAGGAGATTCATTGAGGGATTTTCCAAGGTTGCACATGCCATCACTTCTTTGCAAAAGAAGGGGATAAAGTTCAAATGGACTTCGAAGTGTGAAGAGAGCTTCCAGTGGTTGAAGAATCTTCTCACCAATGCACCAGTATTGAAACTTGCATATCCAGAGAAGGATTTTGTGGTATGTACCGATGCATGTGGACAAGGGCTTGGAGGAGTCCTTATGCAGGACAACTGCGTGATATGTTATGAGTCAAGAAAGCTGAAGGAGCATGAGAAGAACTATGCCACTCATGATCTAGAGCTTGCAGCCATAGTATATGCCCTCAAGATGTGGAGGCATTACTTGATGGGTAGAAGATTCAAACTAAGAACAGACCATTGTGGTCTGAAGTATTTGTTTGATCAACCTAATTTGAATGCCAGGAAAGCAAGATGGCTGGAATTTTTATGTGAGTTTGATTTTAAATCAAGCACATAAAGGGAAAAGAGAATAAGGTGGTTGATGCGCTCAGCAGGAAGGTACAAGAAATGCATGTGGCATCTCTTAGTATTTTCCAATCAAATTTAAGGCGACAGATTGTTAATCATGTTGCCGGAGATGAATTGTACAAGCAGGTAAAAGACAAATTGCAGTAGCAACGTCTTGAGAAGAAGTATGAGGGATATAAATTGGAAGAAGATAGACTTCTTACTTATTAAGGCAGAATTTATATTCTGAATGTAGTAGATTTGAGGAGAGTTGTTATGGATGAAATCCATCAAGCTCCGTATTCTGGCCACCCAGGATATCAGAAGACAATTGCTACAGCTAGAAAGCAGTTATTTTGGCTAGGAATGAAAAAGGATATGGCTGAATACATTTCAAGGTGCATGAAATGTCAATAGGTAAAGGTTGAACATCGACATCTAGCAAGCTTGTTGCAGCCTTTACCAGTTCCAGAATGGAAGTGGGAAGTTATTTCCATGGATTTTATCATAGGATTGCCGATGACTTGGAGACAACATGATTCCATCATGGTTGTGGTAGACAAGTTCACAAAGGCAGCACATTTTATACCGGTTAAGTCTACGAATAAGACTGATGACATTGCAAACATATTCATGAAGGAGATTTTCAAATTGCATGGATTTCCAAAGGAAATAGTCTCTGACAGAGATGTCAAGTTCACTTCCAATTTTTTGAAGGGGTTGTTTGCAGATTTGGGTACAATGATAAACTTCAACATTGCCTACCATCCTCAGAAAGATGGGCAGATAGAGAGAGTTAATCAGGTGCTTGAAGATATGCTTCACATGTATGTGATGGACAAACCGACCAAGTGGGAAGATTACTTACACTTGGTAGAGTTTGCTTATAACAATGGACAGCAGGCATCCCTGGGGATGAGTTCGTATGAAGCTTTGTATGGAAGAAGCTGTAGGACACCAGTGACTTGGGATAACCCAGTGAACAAGGTTGTGCTTGGACCAAAATTGTTCAAGGAAATGGAGCAAGAGGTTGTAAAGATCAGACAGAACCTGAAAGCAGCACAGGACAGATAGAAAAGCTATGCAGATAAGCATAGGATGAATAGAGAATTCAGTGTTGAGGATCATGTTTACCTCAGAGTGAAAGCAAAGAATAGTTCATTGAAGCTTGGAAGTTACGCCAAGCTGTCAATGAGATATTGTGGGCCGTTTTAAGTGCTTGAAAGAATAGGGCCAGTTGCATATAGACTTGCATTGCCTGCTAGTACTAGAGCTCATAATGTTTTTGATGTTTCTTTGCTTAAGAAATATGTACATGATCCTAACCATGTGATAAATGGGGATGCGATTTAGGTGGAACCCGAGGGAGAGTTCCAAATCGAGCCAATGCGCATCCTCGATAGGAAGGTCACAATGCTTCGGAACCGAGCCATAGGGCAGGTAAAGGTGCAATAGGAGCATTACGGACTTGAAGAGGCTACATGGGAGCTAGAGGATGCCATGCAATTGGCACATCCATTTTTGTTCAATTATGCAGAACACTGAGGCAGTACTAGTGTAGCATTTTGTTCAAATTTTGTAAAGCACTAAGGACATTGCTATTTAAGGGGGAGGGGAATGTAACACCCCTGTTTTGACCCCGATGCATTAAATGTACATGATACATATGTTGTAAATAATCATGGTGTGGAGCTAAATGCCAAGGCCCCACCATCGATTGGTTATGTTATGTTTCGGATTGAAATTGTCACCGATGGTATATCGGGGCATGCGGTATACATATTAAGTTGTGGCATCATGTAGCTGTGCATTTTAATTAAATAGCCTAACCAGCTATGTTCACTACAACTAAATTGAGAAGGGGCATGATTCTCATGAGGATAAGGAGGAGGGGGAATGTTAAAACTTAAGCCGGGGGGGGGGGGGAAGCCATGTGTCACTACTCTTTTTGATTTGATCATCTTCCCTTGTCTTATCCAACTACAACTTTAATTTTATGCTGAGTATTTGAGGCAGTTATTGTTGGGGAGTGGGGTGTGGCAGGACTTTCAGTCCTTGTCCACATGCAGACTCCACCAGCAAATCGAACCTCACATTGGGCAGAGGAAGGGAACTCTCCATTATTCCACTCTCTCCATGATGGTGCTGAAGAAAACACTCCCACACTTCCCACTCGCCATTCTCCATTACTGCTCATCCTCATGCAGGGGGACGTCCTGTTCCTCACGCATAGGATACTTTCTATTCGGTCTCACGTAACCAGGAGGGGAGCCATTTCGGATGTCATTCACATTCTCCACAGAGTGGTATTGGGTGCGTTTTCCCTCTGAATTTTGGGGTCTGGTGTAAACTTCCCTCACGCACAGGTTGGAAGTCTGTTTTTTTTGTGATCTGTGTAAGATTTTTCAGTGGCTTTGTTGTTTTGAATGGGCTATTGTTTCCCCACGTTTGTTGGTTGTGTTTTCTGTTACGTTTTGGGGCTGTTGTAGGTTGGTTGGGAGTATTTTTGGCCACGATAGGGCCAAGAATGACTCCAGAGTCATTTTCCCTTGTCCAAGCGGTAATTGCTAGTTGACTGCATGCATGCAGTGGGTGGTCTTCGGACTGTGTTGGGAGTAGGGATGAGGACTTGGTTTGCTTGATAAACCTGGTGTGTTTGGGAACCACACAGACTGGGCTAGAGGGTTGGCTTTCTTCTCCACAACCCCTGAATAGCACTGGAAGGGAAGTTAGGGCCCGAGGGACTGGGTAGCAGAGAAGGGACTGATTCCTTGTGTTGGGTGTGTGTTGGTGCCTTAGAAGTCAGGATAGTTTTTGTGTAGGTGTCCCTAGTTCCATAATGAGCTCACTAGCTTAGCATTTGGCCTTTCCCAGATATTGGATGGCCTGATAAACCCAACTGTGTTGGCTTGGCATGTTTTGTTATCTTGGCTATGTGTAAGCCTGCTAGTTCCTTATTCCTTTGGGAATCATGCCCGGATCGGGGGTGGCAGTGTTGCTGAGAGATTAAGGAGCACGCTGGCCTATGGTTGGGAGGAACGTTGTAGCGACATAGCTAGTTGTAGATCAAGTTCTCTATAAGATAAGTATTCTTGCCTAACTTGTGTCGGCGATCATATTTACCATTGATGAATGATGATATACATGTTAAATGCTGATCTATATATGCATGAATGTTGATTGATATGTTTTGCTTCCATTGTGTATATGAATGATTATGTTTCGAAATATGTTTTATGTTTGTAAGTATCATGCTTCACCATTATATATATATGTATGTTCACATTCATGGGGCTAGATGCCCGTATGTTGGTATAAAGTAGTGTCCTCTTGCCCGGTCGGAGGGTTGGGGACGTTACAGTGATGCTCTTTGATTTGAATTTAGTCTTGTATTCATAAATTATACTATCAAATATTTTGGCTCAAAATTCAAGGAAACTATGGTAGCATTAGGATGCACTCTTTGGAAACATTTTGGAATATGTAGTGAAGGAGAATAGAAGTACATTACAACCTCTAAACCGTTCAATTTAGTAGAGTGGATTTAAAACCTTGGGTCCGTACATTCATAAATATGGATTGTTTTGAGTCCCCTCTCTGAGCTCCCAAGAAGGGTTTGAGGTATGCTTTCAATTGAAAATATATGTTATGGAAACCTTCATTATTTTAGGTATGTGTGCTGACATCTAAGGACTTTTGTATTAGTTTTTACACACAGTTGTATTCATACATTGTGAGGGAATATTCACAAAATTTCTATGGATGGTTTGATAGCTCTTCGAATGTAAGATTCATCGCTAAATGCATAACAATAGTCTTCATGTCCTTTCCAATGCATTTTGGATTGTTAAATGAGACAATATTGTGGTAGCAAGAGACAAGGTAAATGAGACAATATTGTGGTAGAAAGAGACAAGGGTAAATGAGAAAATATTGTGGTAGCAAGAGACAAGGTTTCCATATGATGCCAACAACAACCTCATAATCCATTATCAATCCTTAAAACCTCTCCCAACAACAGATGTTATAGTAACAACAATACTGAAGCATCCTCATTGTTGCATGTAGAGTGAAGACATGTGTTCCAAGGGAAGTGAACCTTTGGAATTTTGCTAGTTTAATTACTCTTCCCCTTATGATTGATATAGCTCAATGTTACTTGTATAAGGGAATTGGTATCAATGGAAACATAAAACCTTGGCTTATCATCTGAGGTTCTTTATGGATATGGATTTAATAAGATTTTCTTAGGTATTGGCAACCCTTTTTTATCCTTTGTCGAATTAGTACCAACCTTTCTTGACATGCACATGTGGGAGATTGACTGATGGTGTGAATTTCTATTAAAGTCTCTACTGGTTAATTGAATAAGGGTTAACATCATTATGATAGATTTCCTTTAGGGAAGCAAACATGGATAGGTTTCCATGTCTCTTTGTACGAAAGAAAACACATTTATGCTATTCGTAGTTGGAAACCTCAACAACTCAAGTTACAAAATCTTAGCAAATTATTTTATTATATATATTGAGATATGTAAATTGGGTCTTTAATATTTTTGGTGAGGAAACAAAATAAATTAAAAAAGGTACACCTACAAAATTTGTCAAAAATGTAGTTTGTAATTTGAGATAAATTGGTTGAAGCATTTTCTATGGAACCACTTGATATCTTTCTCGTGTTACAAGACCGTGTGATGCATTGTTATACTTGGGAATTATTGGTATTCTTCAAGATAATGATATCACTCAGATGTCATGCTTATAAGCCTATCAAATCTATTTCTCGACAGAATGATATCACTAAGATTCCATGCTTATAAGTCCTCAAGATAATGATATCGCTAAGATGCCATCCTTAGTCACCTCAGGCTCTTTATCTGCAGGACCATGGCTCTCACTCTTGGTATGATTCTGATTTGTATAAGTATTACTGGTATGTTTTCCATGTTGTTACAAGGATGTTGTCACAAGAAAAACACCTTCCTTATTTCCCAAAATTAGTCTTGATGTTGATTTATGGTTCCTTTGCATTTAAAATGCACCGAGATATGCCAAGTATTTTTTTATCGTTGAGATTGTGCAAATGCTTTTCAAAATGCTAGTATGGACAGATCGGATTCAAGACATTTCAAAAACGATGTGTCCATTCAATCTGGTACATATGTATGCTAATTCCTCAAGTCGCGTAGATTTCATCCATATTGAAAAAAATTAATGAAATAAGAAACTCGTTACAATGCTATATGGACAAACCTGAGAATATGGTATTGCTTTGTTTGCTTGGTTATTATTGCTCGTATTCACAGATTCATCCTTGTAGGTATATGTACCAAAGAGTGACAAAATAAGGATCACATCATCCAGTTTGGATCTTCTACTTATATAATGATGATAAAATATATGTAATAATGTACCTTGAGAGAGAGAAAAGTTTAAAATCCCTAGTCTTGTTAGTCCTACAGCTAAAAGAGGTTGTTTATCCACCTTTCTGGTATGGCTTGGTATTATGGGTATGAGGGTTTCCTTATCTTCTTATTGTGACCCCATTTGGTTGACTTATGGTCCTTCCTCTTTCTGGTCATGACTGTTTGGTGTCTATACTATTGGTTCGTGGGACGGTTTGTCCCTCCTCTTGTTGGTCATGACTGTTTGGTGTCTATACTACTGGGCCATGGGACTGTTTGGTGTCTATATTGTTGGGTCATGGGACTATTTTTCCTTCCTCTTGTTGGATGTTATTGTTTGATGTATATATTGTTGGGTTGTGGATTGCTTGTCCTCTTTGTTGCTGGATCATGACCTTCTAGTGGTTTCTTGTCCTCTTTGTTGTTGGGTCATGACCTTCTATTGACTACTACTAGAATGAGTTTTGAAGTTTCCTAGGGTTGGGTTGTGTTTTGTGAAGGTGTATTTTCCTACTTAAGAAGTGTTGTTGAAGCCTGGATAAAGGATTGAAGTTTCTCTTCATGTTGTTTAAGAATCTGAGGTCTGTACCTTTACTTATATAACCCTCATAAGCTCTCTCAAGGTAATTCATTTGTTCATCTATGTGACTCATCCCTTCGATGATAAGATCAAAACCTAAAGGTATCTGAGTATAAGGCTGATCCAAAAAATTCTAGATTAGTATTTGTTAATGTTTAGTACTCATGTTATTTCCTATACATTGTTATTGTTTTGTTTCATTAGTTATAGTATTGCTATTGTGCATGGTATTTGGTAAATCATCTCAAGGACCAACTTTAATGCAGTGACCAGTGGATTGTTAAAGTTGAAACAGATGAAAATTATGTTTGAATTTATTGCAGCAATACTATTCTAAATCTAACTTTTCTTTTTAATTTTGTTTATGCATTAAATTATTTTTTTTTATATGTCAAATCCTGTCTTAACCCTAAAACTTCAACATCTCTTGCATTGGTGGTTTATGCTAGCTTCATTCTTTTCAAGTATCTGACCCCAAATATTTTTTTAATAACCATTGGGCCTTAAGATATAATCAACATACTTTATCCCAATTTAGAACCTATGCTTTTGAAAGTAAAACACTCAAGTAGACTAACTCTCCAAACCCTCCATTATAACATAAAATCATATACATAAATTTGAATATGCACTACTTCCATGAGGGAAGTTGTTAAAGGGCATAATTATTATGCCATGTCTTTGTTTATTTCTACATCTTATGTGTCTTGTATTCATTTTATATCTAGAATGGATATTATTTACACAACATATTCTTAAAAGCAATTCATTTACAAGTGCATGTCCGGCTTGAACTTTTGTATTATTACACTCCTACTTTCATGAGGGAAGACTATTCAATGAAAGTATAATAAGAATTCAACTTATCTTCCTATTTGAAAATTTTAGACTTCGGCACTTCTGCTTTCATGGGGGTAGACTATTCTATGCTCTAGAACTATGATCCATTGCATGTGAATCATTCCCCATTGCAATGTTTAGGTTGTATTTGAAACCCATATCCTATGTCTATAATGTATTTTTAGGATTGCCTCCTTTAAACAAAGGGTCTATCTGTTGCTGACTTAGATACAAGTCACAAGAGGCATCCTTAGTTGGCTCTTTGTTCCTTAATTCAGACTACTTCCTTAGGCCTCTTGAGTTAGAAACAATGTTCTAATTCTTAGTCTTTTCTTAGAATTACAAATAATGCAATCTTGGTGTTCATATTTCCCCTTTCCCTAATTATTAAATGGTTTTAGCTCAGTGGAAGAGCACCTGCTTTACAAGCATGAGTTTGAAGGTTTGATTCCTTCGTGCCCTAATTATTTTGCAATATCGATATTTTTAATAAAATATATTTTATTAAGATTTATTATGGCTATAGGGGGTTCAAACCGTTTTTGTATATTTCTACGAGGGGGGTTCTAAACTGATTTCATATGTCACTACGAGGTGGTTCAAAACTACCCTTGTATGTTACAATAAC